>JAQFXM010001601.1:0-30650 GCA_034693345.1 Entomobrya multifasciata | reverse complement strand
GGTTTTTATTCACAGACCACGGTATCTAAATTGCACTCCCTCATCAACCAACTGTATCCCATATCCCAGAAATATTTCGCAGACCAAAAACTGAACATAACTGTATGAATTTAGATGGTAACCAATGGCTGTCTCATTGTATTTTTTAGTAACTGGGGTAGGATTTGTCAGTTTACAACTTACAGTATAATTTTTATCTTTATTCGTAGTACTAATTTAAGGTTAAATGTTAATAGTTTTCGGCAAAACGAAGGAGTCATCGTATTGGGAGCTACAAACAGAAGAGAAGATCTCGATAAAGCACTTCTCAGGCCTGGACGGTTCGACGTTGAAGTGCAAGTGCCAGCCCCAGACTATACTGGCAGAAAAGACATCATTGATTACTATGTTGGAAAAGTAAAGAAGGCAGATGATGTTGATGTTGAGAAACTTGCTCGAGGGACAACTGGATTTACGGGTGCTGACTTGGAAAACATGGTGAACCAAGCGGCTTTGAAAGCAGCAATTGATGGTTCAGATAAAGTTTATAAGAAACACTTGGACTTTGCTCGGGATAAAGTTTTAATGGGCCCGGAAAGGAAATCAAGAATCCCCGATGATGAGACAAACAAAATTACAGCTTTTCATGAGGGGGGTCATGCACTTGTTGCCTATTATACAAAGGACTCAAATGCATTGCATAAGGTTAGCCTCCTTATAATGCATTGTTACTGTCGCTTATGTGTATACTTTAAAATGCTAAATGTATATGTTTAAATCTTTGTAGGTAACTATCATTCCTCGCGGCCAATCTTTGGGTCACACGTCGTATATTCCTGAAAAAGAACAATATCATGTTACCAGATCACAGTTAATGGCATTAATGGATACGATGATGGGAGGCAGAGCAGCTGAGGAACTTATTTTCGGAATTGATAAGATCACGTCTGGTGCTGCATCTGATTTGAAGGTTGGTTATATTTTGTCTAGTAAATTTTTCCGTAATAATAGTTTTAAGTTAAACGTAATGGTCTAAGTCTAAATCTATTTAATCTTATTTCTAGCAAGCAACAGCGATTGCAACCCACATGGTTAAAGAATGGGGAATGTCAGATAAAGTCGGCCTACGAGCAATAGAAGACAACTCCAAAGCTTTAGTGGCGGTGAATGATCTTGGTCCAAACACAAGCGAGCAAATCGATCAAGAAATCAGGCGCCTTCTACAAGAGTCATACGACAGAGCAAAAGCAATCTTGAAACTTCATGCAAAGGAACACAAGGCTCTTGCGGAGGCATTGTTGAAATATGAAACTTTAGATGCTGAAGATGTGAAGGCTATTCTAGCGGGTCAAATTCCGCCATCGCCAGCCAAGAAAGATTTGGTATCACCGGCCGCAGTTGTCAAAAGACCTATTATTTGTTGATAAAAGAAATACAGTTTTCGAGAAATAAAATTCATAAATGTATAATTCCTAGAACGAGATCAAAAATATTGAAACTGTATAATATGTGTGTATACTGTGTATTGTAAATTACATAAGACATAAAAAACCTTTACCCAAAGTTTTGGCTTTATCTAACTAAAATTATAATTATAAAATCATGTGCATTAGTAGCAATGCAGGTAATGATGCAGTGTTATTGAAAAAGTGTGTACTTTTAGAAGTGAAGATTAGTACTATTTATTTAAATGCTAAAAATGAACAAGTAAACAAAATCTTTATCGTAATAATCGTAAATTTGTAGCTTGCAATGTGTACAGAAAGTACTATGACGTGATTTTACCGTCTAAAAACATCAGTAAAATCTAGTGTTCTTTCTTGCTAAGAGGAAGTTTCAATACAATTGTTTGCATTTGCATAATGATTTACGTCTGTGAATTTGGAGGCGTGTATCTTGAAATAGCGAATGAATGCAGTTTTCTATTCATCCATTGATAATCAATGCACTAGAATGAATGGAACGTACTGGAGTATTCACAAAGTTCTAAGAACATAATTTTATTTTTGTCACGTTTTGCGTAACGTCTGTCTCATCACATCATCATGAGATAACAGGTTCTAACTTTTTGTCCAAACTAATGTATGTTATGTATCTTACGATGTAAAAGACTCACTTCGTGATTCAGCATCTGTGTAAAAAAATTTTTTACATCATTTCATTTCATTTGGCTGGAGATCATAATCGATAATCTTAACTTTTACTCGTCAATACATCAAACGGATTATTATTGTGGTGTTATATAACAGTTAACCTTTTCACCATCCATAAATTCACAATAAAATTTTCCAGGTTTACGTGATGTCGCATATTGCCCCAAATTATCATGATGTTGATTTAAGTAGTAAAATATTTCATAGATCTTCTTCGTGTACTGCGAAGTTAAACTGTGCATGGTTTTTCGTGAAATCCTCAGTCCTGAGCTTTAGACAATATAAATGTCTTGTCAATTGAATATTCAAAAGTTGTTAAGGACCTTGGTACATGAAAATCTATGGTCCAAACAGTCCAAAGTCTGAAGTCCATATAAACACAATAAAACTACAATCAAAACAAAGCAAAATATTTTGTTTCGAAATTGTTTACACGGATGTAATGTAACAAAGTTCAAAACTGTGAACGAATTGTACGTTTTACGTAACGTGAAGTACATACACCTAAAACCCAAACATATTATTTTGATTGACCAGTTGCGCAGAATAAAAACAAAGATTTTTCAGTTCGATTCTCTCGTCCAGTTTGTCTAGCAAAAAAAGCATGCGAATTTGTCTAGAATTTTAGTTGTGTAAAACATGTTTTTAATGATCTGTCGTTGACTCTTCAATATTTGCAAGGCATTATATTATTGAGAGAAAAAATTGTAAACAAAGCTTTGGTAGAACAGGTTCTTCACGACCACGACCACAACTTGCAATACTGAAAGCAATTGAATCGCTTCAAGCGAAATGACCATTCATTCACGCTGCGCAATATTTTGGGGATAAAATTTTCCACCGAAACATCAAAACATGCCCATTTTTCTTCTGATTAAAATAAATAGCCCACACCACACTACTATTAATAAGAACTGTATTCAAAAACATCAAAATCCGATGAGCTGATAGACAACAGACAAAATATCTGTTTAAGTGGCTATGATCTCTTGGGGTTATCATAAAAATTTAGTATTACTGCCTCATTGCATTTCGTACAAACATCAAAGTCAAAGTCGCAGTAAGCAATAAACAAGATTGCAGACTTACTTTAAATAAAATCTATAATCGTATTGCATACCATGTTTTTTGTTTTCATCCAGAGAGTAGTTTATGCTAAATAAATTGGCACAAAAAACTGCAAAACAACCAGGTTCACTCTCTCAATGCATTTAATTGAGCAGTAGACAATCTACATCACAACAAAGCTAAATTATACCGAGTGATATGCTTGATGTTATTTTAGGGTTTAGATTTTTGGGTTTAGATGTTTACTTTATATTGACGGATGGATTGGTATTAAGCTGCATGCTGCATGGTATTTGACTGCTTTTTAGCGAAATGCTTTAATCAAGCAATGTGTTGTTTAATTATTTAATGAACGTGATCATCATCACGATTTAGACTATCATTGATAGTTATGCGGGATTGATAATGTTAGTTTTTATGTAATGTTGTTGTGCATGGCTCTGTTCTCTGGTCATGCTTTTGCTTTGGATTCCGTCTCAAGCAAGTTCCTTGTTTATTTATCAGAAAGTGTCTTTAACTAAATTTGTGTTGCAAATTTTAATACCACGCAATACGTCTCCGCTAACCGCAATCGTCATCTCTTCTGATAAATTTAAGAATAACAAGAACTGAAACGATGAGTATAACATAGTGTTAAACATTATTAAGTAGTTTTGCGTCTTCTTGGTACATGTTTTGGTGAGTCAAAAAATTTGATAATTCTGAAGTATTTAAAGGTGCTGAGAACAAGACTTTCTTTAGTCATTCCAATAATAAGCATCATATTTACAGCTACTCTATCTATAGCAAGCTACTCACATTAAGTGGTCATTGTCAATCGTGTAAAAAGTGAAAAGTAAAAACACAGCAGCAAAATGAATTCCTTTCCGAAAGTCTCAAATATCCCCATCCAGAAGATTTTATCATCAACATCTTCCAGAAGTCTGGGTGTGCATGTAGGATATTCCAACAAAGGCGCATACAACAATGAATATGAGTAAGTTTTTACTGAAATTTTAAGTTTTTTATCAACCATTTTAGCACAAATGTGTTTATTTATAATTTTTGCACAATTTTAAAGGAAAATCGTTCAGATAAACAGCCCAGCCGAAGTTAAAAACTTGTATGGCTTTGACAAATGTTTTGTAGAGACACGTGGCGATCGTGTAATGGGTATTGCAGCTACAAAGTAAGTTAACATTTAAGCCATTGCATCATGCATTAAAAATAAAAAGTAAAACGAATTGTATAATCTAATTGGTTGTCATTCACTGTTTTTCTAGGAAATTATTATCCGAAGAAAAGCTAAGACAAGGTTTGATGAGCCTTAATAAAGTTCCTCTTAACAAGTATAGTTAAAGTTTACGATTTATCTCGGTTTGCTCGGGTTGGGAATCGGGAGCATAAAAATATATTATGCTTACCTTATCTCAGCAATGTTCCAATTAATTTTTTAATGGTCCGATCTCAACGTTATCTTTATTGTCAATCTGCGTCCTCTATGTATGCTATGCTGGCTGTATTCTTCCAAAACAAAATCATCAGTATTCATTCAAGCAAAAGTCTTACCAACTTTTTATTCAGCAAGCAATAGCGATTGACAGTTTTTATGACTAGTTAATTTTTGGTTTATAACGCATATAATTTTGTACTCATTTTAAAGAATATTATTTAACTGAATACGTTTTTAAGTAACTTATGTGCATGTCTATAATGTATGATATCTATGCATAGAAATAGGTTGAGATGGAACTGCAAAGATTTGTAGTAATAGCTATGTAAATAAAACTTGATGTAACATTCCAATCCAATAGTAATTCTCATAATTTTTACAGTAAAAATAGACTTTATTCTTGTAACTCTTAAGATACTGTTACATCGATTTCAAATTAGCATACATTCATACTTTTTCAATACATATTATATTTACAAACCTTACAAGCTTAAGATTAATACAAATTAGTTGAAGATGATTTTCATTATTCCTCTGAATTCAGCGTGCACTTAAACTGAAATGCGTTCTCCAGGTAGTAGACCCATTTGTTTGTAACTGAAAAGAATCAAAGTTTAAAATATTTACACCGTTTTAATCACCTCATTTTCACTGATACATTAAAAATATATATGATCGACTTACTCCACTTAATTCCCAATACTACAGGACATCCACCATGCCAAGTTCTTAAGTCTCTTTCTGCCCCATTCCTCTTTAAATTATCCCACATAACGAGTGACCCTTTAACCGGGTTAGCATAAACGCCAAGGACAGGAAACCCTTCATAACCAAATGCAATTAATTAATTCTTTTAAAATCTAATAACCGACTGTGGTTAGTTCTTTCATGCTCAAACATCAGATCAGACGTACCTGTTCTACCTCCTACTTTGACATCACTTAACTGCTCAGGATTTTTAAAAATGTACTTGTGAAATGAATACTAATATTGGATATGACCAATAAAGGGTCGTAAATTATAATTCATTACTTACGTATATCATAATGGTAGTAATCCTGTTACCTATGAATAAACAGAGAGGACAATCAAGATTAATATGCATACGTTTCTAGGACTAGAATGGCCTCTGTATAAATATGAACTATCGTAATACCCTGCTCAATTGTTCTGCGTTTATCCTCAAATGAATCGATGTGGGCTAGAAACAAGAAGAAGAATTAATAAAAACAGTTACATTATATTCGTAGCATTTCGCTTAGCGTTTTTGGACAAGAGGTAACGTTACAACAGCATCCCTCTGACATTTACCTTCATAATGATGTGATGGCCCATATGAGGCTACTTGATAGGCGTCACTGGCAGCCTTGGGTGCAATCGTTAATCCAGACATGAGTTCCATCTTTACAGTCAACGGTTCAAGAAACGCAGTCCTTTCATGGTCCTCATACAACCAAGTTTGGGAACTGGTGCGTGTGCTATCTACTTTGGTTCCTGTGGCGGTGGAGCGGTCCACGACCTTGAATTAAATGTTAATAGATTATTATTTTTGAAAAATACTTAATTTGCAATTAGCAATGGCCATGAGGTAATTTGCAAAAAAAATATACCGTTGATCGTTCCAGTCCCGGGGCTGCAAAAGTTTTTATTCTCTTTATTAACTTTTCATCGATAAAGTCGTATATTTGGAAGACAGGAGGATTCAAAGTTAAAAGTTCAATTTTTAGGGGATGAATGATCCAATAGGGATTGTTGGAGCTGTGGTGCCAACACTTCAACGCTGCCTTCTCAGCTTCACTCTGTAATAATTGAGGTTCAGGATATTAAATCTTGGTACATGAAACATTTGCATCTCGCCATAAATTGTTGGAATTGCACCTGTAGGTTTTCTCCTGCACACACTCGTCTAAAGTTTGCCTTAACTGCCCAGTTCCAAGCTGTTTTATCTCGTTCCTGTGATGCCAATGGCTTAAATTCTGTCGCCATTCTGGTGTACATGCTACGCTTGAAAGGAAGGGTGATGGGTGACTGGAAAACGGGATGATTCCATCGATCTTGCATTTTGATGGAAAAGTTACTGTTATGCTTCAAATTGAAACAAAATATTAAAATTTATCCTATAACTAAAAAAATATAATTTTTAGTTATAAATTGTGAGTAATAAAAGTTACTTCTGCAACCGCTTGCTCAAAGATATCTTCAAAGAACCTCCTAATCCCAGGATACTTTTGGGTCAGCGGACTTTGTTTCACAGTCTCAAGTGCAAAATGAAGCCATTCAACTGCAAAATCATAAATACCTAGTTCCAGATAATATGCTCCAACCTCAAGAGCTTGCAATGCATTCATTTGGAAACCAGTATCCACATCTTCTAGCTTTCCTCTGGCTAACTATAAAATACATATTTTTCATTACAACATGCATGTTTGATACACAACTAGCAATCGATCTTCTGATCTTAACAAAATTCGCAGGACCAAAAAAAGCTCAAAATACCTCATACGTATCCAACATATTTCCATGTTGCATTCGATTGAATAGCTCCAAAGCATCATCAAAATCCGTTTTATCTGGGAATACCAATAAATTCGGATTCGCATCCTCGTACAACTTTATGATCAGATCTGTTTAAGAATTGAATAGAACCCAAATTAATTGTTGAGTTAGTTTATGCTCACGAATGTTAATTAAAAGTTATTGTGCAAAGGTTAAGATCAAACCTTGATGAGACTTCAAGCGAGCTAAAATCGGTTGCAAATCCACAACAAACCTTCGAATTAACCGATAAATCAGAATTGGATGCGTAGATATGTAAAGGAACGGATCCTCTTCAATATCAGTAACGATTTCATTTGCATTTAATTGTTCCTCGGTGAAATTCACTTTCAGAGAGCTTTCTTCGATATCTTTAAGATAGCTGAAACAAGTATAATACATTGTATTCTTAGTCTGCCGTTAATGTCAATATGCAGTTGGCCTTTATAATGAAAATTGGAAAAAGATCAAAATACCTTTCTAACGCCGGAAACGGTTTGATTTTCTTTTTCGTTGAGTAAAATCGTTTTAGGATCTTATAAATTTTTACTTCTACTTTGGCCAACTCCTTTAATTGAAAAGGATGGTAGCACCAAGCGGGTTTGTAGCGTTTATTGGATACATTGGAGCCACTGGCAATTTTTTGATCTTCGTCCTCTTTAATGTAAATTGAAATTTTATTAATCTTGTTTTTTATATGGTTCGTTATCAAAAAGAATCTTACGCAACGCAGCATGCTTACCATGCATTTTGTGGGGAAGTCCCTTCATTTTTCTTAAGAACAATTGCACCATATCCGATGTTGTGGCCATGAAGTGTTTTCTTAGCCATGCTGCCCCGTAAGGATTCGTACCGAACTGAAAGTCATCCAATTTTATATGTAGTTCTGGATCTTGCATGAAGTCAATCCCAGTTTCAACTTCAAAAGTCCTTTGATCTGTGCCCAAGGACAATAATCCTGGCGTTTGGTTGTCGCCTATCTTTACTTCTGCTTGTGGCGCCATGCATGACTGTCCAAAAACTTGATGCAACTGCAGACTTATCATCAAAAAGTACCCTAATATCCCACGAAAAGTACCTAATTCCATTTTGAACCATTTAACAGAGGCTCTGTCACTAAATATCCTTATTTTAAATCTTCTTTCATCTCACATTTCAAAATACACTGAAAATATAAAAATCAACACTAAACATATTTCAAAAACGGTCGCAGTGTGCACGTTGACTGGCTGACTGGCAGGTAGATTTTGCTAGAGAATTTCCGTTTTCTAAATAAAATCGCCATAATGTTTTCTGTACTTCCATATAACCTTTTGATTCCTGACAACAACTTGTTTGACCTATCCTCTTTGAAACATGTTGCTAGGAGAAATGTCAGAAATTCAAGGAAAACGAAAATTCAAAAACGCTGATTTGATTCCAACTTTCAACAAAACAACCGTAACCAGAGAACGGAGCTGGAACCAAAAGCCATGTTAGTTATAAAAACAGTAAAAAATCAGTGTACAAATTGATTTGTTTCTTTTAGTCACTTATGAGAATGTAAACGAAGATGTATGCATAATATGTCAAAAATTTATATTCTATATGAATTATATGCATTGTTTAATTGAGGTGACTAAAACACCATCAGCATCATCATCAGCAAAATTAACTTGTGCTAAAAGTATTCAAGTTTTAATGGTTCACGTGAATCTGAAACACAATTGCATTTCAAGGTAATAATGAATCATGGATCGTTCATTGCACCTGCGCCTATACCAAAACCAAAATACGCGACAGTATAACATTCTTCTGCTAATATAACGCACGTACACACCTGCATTGCAACAAAAATTTAGTCAATAAATTGGAATAATATGCAATTAAACTGGTGATATTTTCATTTTAAAAATAGTCATCTTTATTGAACTCAGCTTCTGACTAATTAAAAACTGTGCCCTTTAATACAGTGGGTAAAAATTCACTGTTAAAATTGTAAAAAAATCAGCCTTCCCAATCTCAGTATGTAATTAAAAGGATGCAAGTATGGTTAACTAGTCCACTGCCGCTTATAATGATAATCGTATCATAACGGATACGCACTTCAAAGTACGTTCCCGTCAATGCAGATTCATTCCTCAGGGTTCAAAGAGCAAGGTCGATTTTTAAAGTTTTCATTATAAAGAATCCAGTTGTTCATTACTGAAAACAAACCAAACATAAAAATTAATTGTATGACCATAGTTAAGCGTAAGGAGCATGAAAATCATGGTTGTCTCATATTACCCCATTTAATACCATGCACAACAGGGCATCCTCCGTGCCACGTCCTTTTGTCTGGCTGCCCATTTTTCTTTAAATTGTACCAAAATACTGCAGAACCTTTCACAGGATTTGCAGTAACTCCCAAAACCGGAAATGCAGTTTTACCACCTTCATCCACGGTGCTTAACTAGACATAAATTAATGAGAATCATAAAACCATTCTTTTCTTTACATTTTATAATACTTGTGGTTGTGATGTGAAATTAGCTCTTTTTTGTACTTACATATAACATTAAAGTTGCTATTCTATCGCCATAATCCTCTGTTCTTCGACTATCTTGAACCTACAATTAAAATGCTTATATTCATAAACCGTTTCATTGTTTGAATTTATTAGTCGAGTTTTAATTGCACACGCCAAGCTTCTTGCACGCAATATAGGTTGTTTAGCTTTTCAAATAATTTATTGTAACATATGTACTAACCGCATCTAAATGTTCATCATAATGGTGACTCGACCCTGTGGGAGGGGGTATGGCGGGATTAATTAAAATTAATTTTAAAAAATGATACAAATTTATATAGGACATTTATGTAGGTGTTTTAGAACAGTACCGTAACAAGCAACTTGAAAATCCTCGCTTGCTCCATGTGTTCTTGTGGTAAGCCCAGTAATTTTTTCGATTAGCTTTGTTAGATTCTCTAAACCCATTCCAGGGTGCCATTGAGGAATCCATGTTTGCGATGATGTACGAACAAGACTAACATCATCAGCATTTGGATCATTATAATTTACTACTTGAGATCTCTGCAATTTTGTTATTGCTATTTTCTGCACATGAGTTATTAGTTTGTCGCCAACTACATCGTAAATTTGAATCAGGTAGGGATCAGCGCTGAGGAGTTCTATTTTCATTGGGTTTATGTAGAAATATGGGTCCTTAGAGCGTTCCAACCAGCAGTTTAATTGAGATCGTCCCTTCTCTGTCTGTAAGACAAAAAAAGTAAGAATGCTTTCATTGATTTATTTGCCACACTGACATTGCTTATCATCATGTATCCCATGTACCTGTAAATTTTCACCAGCACAAAGTGAGATAAAGTTGTAAGGAATCGGGTAATCATATTCCTCATGCAATCTGTATTGCTTCGTTGCTTCCCTTATCTCTGCAGATTTTTTCTTTGCCCCTTCAATTAAAGCTGGATTTATGAGCTTTTTGGTAAAAATGTGAGTTTTGGCTCTGACTCTAGTGTACTGGTCCCAGGCCATGTTATGCTTTTAGGAAAAATGTAACAATTCAAATCCAATTTTGTGGTTGCATTGCATTGAAAACTTGCATGATTTTTTAAAGATTTCAAACCTCCTTAATGGCGTATTTTAAAGTTTGCTCCAAGAAGTTCATGTCAACCTCTGAGTTGTCATCTTTATGTAAATGTTTAGTTTGAGATAAATGCAGCCATTCTAGTGCGAAATCATATTGCTTCAATGCCATCGCACGTAGACCTATTTCGAGACACTCTTCTGCAGTTAAAGTTATCCCAGACTTTATCGAGCCAAGCACACCTTTCGAAAACTAAAATACAAAAATGTTATAACTACCCTTATCAAGTTGGTTTACGAGAAAACTGGTAATCAGTAACAAAGGCATACAAACCTGTTCTGCATCATATCCATTATAATATTGAATTCGGAAGAGTGCCTCAATCGACTCTCTCCAGTCTTGGTCGTTTGGAGGCTGGCGTGTCATGCGAACATGAGATAGTTCTTTCCAAAGTTCTGCAGATGTGAAATAAGAATCACTTAAAAGTTCAGATGTAATTACATCACAATATTTCAATTTAAAGAGCATTAGCTTCACAAACCTTCTTCCATGTCCTCCGATATTTTTTTCCACGCCTCAGGCAATTTAAACGCAAATCGTCTAATCATTTTATATGAAGCCAGTGGATTGGAAACGACTGCTATAGCCTTCTCTTCAAAACTCACTTTCGATCCAAGAGCACGTGTAATCAAGATCGTAGTGTCTTCATAATCTTTCGTATAACTTTTAAAAAAACAATAAATATTACACAAAACAATTTATTTTTTATATCCTGTTAGCGCAAAAACTAATTAGTAAAAAATAAAAACATTGTACTACACTCAGGGAATTTTTTTCTGATACCATCAATTTTATTTCAATATATCAATTTTGAGTTTCACCTTTTCAAAATTTCAAGTTTCGCCTCCATCCTTTTGATATACTTTTTTAACGGTTTATATATCGCCTCCTCTGCCTTCACAAGACGAATTAGGTCAAATGGTGAATAAGCGTAGTTTGGCTTCATTAAAGGCTTATTATTCTCACTTTCTGTCGAATTCTCCTCCTCTTCTTCATTCTCACGAAATAACTCTTTCACTAAATCTTTTTCATACGAAAACTCAGAAGAATCATGAAGTTGACTACTATTCATCCCTTCATTGTTTTGCATGTCAATCAAGTTGCTAAACTCCTCCAGAACCTTCATCAACTCCTCATCAGTCTCCTCAACTTCTCCAGATTTCATAGTTTCAAGCTCTTTGTTAGTCAAGTCTTCGCCTTCATACATTTTTTCAATGTAAGCCTTGATTCTCTTTGAGCCAAGCTCCGATTTAACCGTATTAATAATCTCATGTTGAGAAAAGCCATCCTCCAACATGCTCTTCATGGATTCAGTTAAAGCCGATGACCCATCTCCCCCAACTTGGAAGTAATCCCTTTCAAAAGCCAATATAACCGTACTGGGTAAAATCAACGCAACGAAAAATCCAAATCTGATTGGAAACATAGTAAATCGGAAGGAAACAGCCTTTTTGTGAGATCAAAATATATTTACTGAGCGCTCAAGAAAGCGTGTGCGTTAACGCTAACGACTCATGTACGAAAATAAATGTTTTCAAAAGAAAAAGGACGTGTCCACACGGCTCCTTTCCTCGCTCACTCCTTCTAACTGTCTGACTGTCAAACGCAGGTCATGTGAAAATTATTTACAAAAAATGTTAACGCAACTTGCGTTTTTCATGTGTAATTGCAGTTGCAACATCGTTAGTTTATTCAACCACGACGATATAATGCGCGTATATGATTTTAAGCAGCTTCATAAAAATTTAACAACTCGAAATAAAAATTTCTCTGCGATGGGATATACGTAACTTCAGGTCTTTGTCTTATCTCTCTTCCTTAAAACAAACATAAAAAATTATAAATGCGTTCATTTTCATGTGCGTATCTTTAAAAAGTACTTTAGGGAAGGGGATGATGATGATGCTCGCATTATTATCACTTTGCCATTACATGGATTGTATGCAACTTTTTTTTTACAATAGCTCAATTTGCATCTTGCATTTCATATTTAAAAAAAATTGTACACTGCACTACGCATTTAACGAAATTAGACTGAACAAAACGGTTAGAGTGTTTTATCGCATTTTAATGGTATAACTATTGATTTCACTTTGTCTACTGGCAACTCAGTCAAACAGTGTTGTCTATTTGAATTGATGATGATTTGGCAAACAGCTATGTCATGCCATAATGCCATGTCCTCTTAGAGTCTTTAGATAAAAATTCTTTTAGGGAAATCCTGAAGACTTATAATAGAGATGCAATATGCAATAGCATGAATGAAACTTGTTGTAGGTTTGAAGCCAATTGAAGCTATCAAAACCTCATAATAGTGTATTCTGCAATGCGATAACCAGTTTTTCATCTGACGTTCTTTTACTAGTTGAGTGAAGCACTGTCACCATACACTAGTCACTGGATATAATAGCTTTTTTAGTTTTTCGTTTTTTCTATCAATTCACTTTAGATTTCTATTTTTCTATTTGCAAGAAAAGTAGAAACTGTCTAAATTACTGAACTTGTTTGCTTTATGATTCTCACTTGCGCTGCGCATACGAGAGCTCTGCATGAAGCAGGATTTTTTTTATATCCAATATTTTTCACATTGACACTTCAAAATTCAATCCCAAAATTGTTTTGTGTGCACATGGCTGATTTTTTAGTAAATCCTTTTCCTTTTGCTCTGCTGACTGTTAAGACTACGACTAATTATTTTGCTGCTAGATTTCTTGATTACTTTACTTCATCTTACTGACTGACTGATTGCAGTAATTTGAGTAAAACAAAGCAGCGACCTTCTCGAGATCCTTTTAATTGATTTGTGTTCTCCGTTTGAAGGAAAATGACAATAAAACCTTTTTTACATTATCTTATTGTTCTTTTTCATTTGAACAAAAGATTAAACTGCAAAACTATTAATCCGCCCTGAAACTATCGAACCGCGACCACGCAGTCTCTAGTACTTCCATTCCAACCAACCACTCACTGCTAAAATATGTCGTTCGTAATTGCGTTTGCCAGGTAGTGGCAGTGGCCACATTTTTTTCGTCTATTGTGCTAGCCGCAGCTTTACAAAATCGCATCTCTACTTAATAATCTCCAACCGCATCACACATGGCACAATAACCTAGCTAGCTTATCGGTGATACTAGAATGAATGAGTTTTTACATACACCTTTTTTTGCGATGCAATTCAATGCAAAATGCAACACAAAATGAGTGCAAAAGAAAAATATGGACTGCACTTGCAAGTTTACTTTACTCACAACGCAATCCGCGCAAAAGTCCTTACCAATGCCAATAAAAACATCGTCTCGTACTCGTACATCATCTTAACATCCAACATGATCGCCAACAATGCGAAACAATTACATTGCACCAATTTACAGCTCGCTCAAAAATGATAAAAAACAATTAGAAAATTTTCTTGCCAGTTGATATTATTGTACTTTTTTAAAGTATGGGATTGTGTGGACTACGTGCGGTTGTGGTCTGTGTGGTGTGGAAATGAGGTATCTTTTTTATAATGCTTTCTTCTTAGACAGATCATCATCCTGATGTAGCACATTTTGATAAAGAAAAAAAGTTGTGAGAATCGTCAAAAGATAAGAAATCGCATCATGTCAGGCAAAATAAGTATAATGTTCTCATGTAACGCCTACATTATAAATGTGTTTTTGCCATTGCCGCAACATCTTAAGTTTACTTATTAAAAATGCAGCCTTCTTATTATACCAACCTACTACACAAGAAAGGTAAATACAGAAAAAAACACAAGAACAAAAAGATGGAAGAAGACGCAATCAGTTTTTGTTTTAATGGTTGAGCGAGCAAACAAATGTTTTTAAAGAAATGTGTTGTTCGAGAGTAGAAAAGGGTTTACTCAATACTGGTATAGTTGTGAATGACTGACTCTCATGCGAAATGCATCGTTCAGTGCATTTTCACACGTGAGTATAATTATATCAACACTTTTTATGGATCCTCATTTAATCAGTTGACTTGTGCCAAATGGTTTTGTTTAATTACTGCATTGCACTAAAACAATATAAAGTATAAAATAGGATTGCTATAATAATAGCAATAGAAAATTTTATAAAAATGAATTGATGTTTTTTGTCTCAAGAAAAAAATACAATTTAATAGCTCGAAAAATAAGGAAACAGAAACAGAACAGAGGGTATAAATATGGTCTATACTTTTAGATTTGATAAATTATGTTGAGTAGAAAATTTCTTTAAAATGTGCCGACTTACTTGCTATGAAATTTTTTATTTTAAGTTTTTATCGGTGTGTGAAAAGTTATGAAAAATATTTTGATAAAAGTTATCTCGGAGGATGTCATACAACATTAATCTTTAGTGTTGACGATATGTTTTTGTCAGCGCGTTAATTTTATCTATTTTCTCTCGTCTTAAGTCGTCCTGTCACAAGAAGTGTCTGCTTCCTAATAGAAAACGGTGTAATCTTTCATTGCCGCATGCACACCTTCAATTGTAAATGTTTTTAAAGAAATATCTAAAAAGCCTCAGTATGTTATGTTGATTTAAATCATGATTCATATGGCCCCTTTCAAACCTCCGATTTCACACAGTACCTTTTCGATCACATTATCTGTTTTAACTTTTCATTTTGGTAAAATTGTTCTGTTTTGAATAATAATTTCGTTTATACAAACTCAATCATGATGATAATGCAATAATACTTTAACAATTTAATTGTGACAGAACTAATTGAAAATTTTGGTTGGGGCTACTTGGATCTTGGCTTGTATAATTTGATCCGTGTCATTTTTGCCTTGTACGGAAAAACTTTTGTGGCTAGTTTGGTGAATTTTCTTTCAAACATGCATTTTTCATAATTGTTATCAAAAACAAATAATAATGATTTTTGAAGGAAACTAATCAGTATACCCAGTACCATGCCCAATACCCAATGTTTATGCACTCTCATTATGAAACTACCTTTAAAGTTACACTGCTTTAAAATACACATGTATTGGATCATTTTCCTCTTGGTGAAATAATTAGTTTGTAATAATAATGATTTATATTTGTTTTAAAACTTTAACAATTCAGTGGACAACATTGTTCATTGTTTTTCACTTCGCATTTCATGAAGTGTAAACTGTACGTACTCAAAAAAGAAGCTTACCTGTATCATATACATACAAAAGTCATGTCATGTACATGCAATAAATTTACTGAACTCATTATCTGTGAAATGAATGTAACCACTTGAAATCATTAAAATGTAACGGAGTGGAACATTTTACACATCCGTCTACGCTTGATGTATTGACTTTGAACAACAACTGACAGCAAGTAAATAAAGTTATTGAGATTTAATTTTAATGAAAACTGTTAGAAATTTAACTTAAAAATAGAAACAATAAAAACAAGACGCGGTAACCGTTTTGGACCGAATTTTATTATGAATTATAAAATACGTATATGTTGAGTGATATATAAAATTTCAAATTAAAAATTCAACCTGATATACAATTGAAGCTGCAGCATAATTTCTAATTTTTGGAATTGTACAATATAATATTTAAATCCTATCATCAAATCGCATCCTCCATACCTGTCTCAATGAAACAACTTTGTTGCGACCCATTTTTCACCTGTCGAAGAAATTTCAACAGTTAATTTATATCGCTAAAATCACTTAATGTAAGAATCAAAAATCAAATTTTAGACTATAAATCAGATCTATAGTCTTACCAATCAAAACTGGACATGATCCATGCATTGTTCGCACATCAACATTTCCAAACGAATCAATTTCATTATAAATTACGGCAGAACCCAAAACTGGTGGAATGGCTATACCCAATAATGGAAAGGCAAGCTCGCCACCTTTCACCGGTTGATGTAGCTGTGCAGTAAAAACGCACCACCCATTTTAATGATAGTAAAATTACAATTTTTCGAAGAAATCAATTTACAATTACAAGAGAGAAAATCTTACCACAATGTGAACCGCTGTAACAGTCCTCTCAGTTTTAATGTTAGTTGTAGTTGAAACGTCTACAGTCTGTTAAATACGATGGCTTTCTATAATTGATTGATGAGCATGACATTATTACTTTAACATTGTGTTTAGGTATGACTTACCTTAAAACATTCATTGCATGGGTCATAATGATTTCCAACAGCAAACGATGATATCTTGTACTGATCGCTGATAAAGCTCTTAAACCCAAATGCATTGACACCAGGCAGCATTTCAATCCGTTTAGACATATTAGCTAACGCCGGAGAATACACGTCTAAAATTGCGGAATGTGTATATGTTTTCCCTGCAATTGGAACTTGAAGGGCTGCTTCCCCAGTTTCCACTACAGCTACCATTGATGGAACCACTACGTTGCCCATTTCCCCCAATTGTTGTATTCCAACAAAATCATGAACTTGGTAAACCAGTGGATTCCAACTAAACACCTCAACTCGCAGTGGGTTGAAAAAATGGTAAGGATGAATTGTATTTTCACTGTAGCATATTAAACGTGCCAACTTCCGGGGTTTCAATAGTCGATCTCCTCGACATAAAGCTTTGAAGGTTATTGGCGTGTGCTCCTTCGTCAGATTTTTCTTTAGTCTTTGGAAGTCCTCTTGTAACATTTCTTTTGCTTCCCTGAATACATCGTGTGTTTTGAAGGCTTGTATGGACCAAATGCTTAAAAACTTTATAAAATTTAGGTTTAAGCTTTTTATCAGTTTTGATTAGTCGAGTCAAGTTCC
This sequence comes from Entomobrya multifasciata, assembly GCA_034693345.1. Classification (NCBI taxonomy): domain Eukaryota; kingdom Metazoa; phylum Arthropoda; class Collembola; order Entomobryomorpha; family Entomobryidae; genus Entomobrya; species Entomobrya multifasciata. The sequence continues at coordinate 13,126 of JAQFXM010001601.1, read as the reverse complement.
ATACATTATTTTAAAATTCTTACTGCCTTGTAAGTCTTTTCCCATGCTTTGGTGAGTTCATCCATTGAAATTGAAGTATCTGCTCCATCTACCCCTTTTGTGTGTGCAGCTTGGAACCATTCTGTAGCTGCATTAATATAGCCAATTTGAAGTGCTGTTTCCGATATTTCTAAGCATTGTCGACCGGTTAGACCAACTTTAACTTCTTGACCTCCGACTGCCCCGTCCGCAAACTTGATAAAAATAGTTTTAATGTTACCGATTCAAACAGTAAACATGGGTCAACCATGATGCGTACACAAAAATTAGGAAAATAGTTTACAAAATTACTTGATGAATATTGAAGTCATGAGTATCCTGCATATTAATCAAAGATATTGCGGATGACATCAAGTCATCTTGCGTAGGGAAAATAAAATTTCCCCTGTTTGATTCGATGATCTGCCACAACTCTACAGAAAGCATGATCAATGATCATTAGTTTATGCGGTTAAACAGTTAAAATTACATGCATGGGAAAAATGCTAACTAAATACCATTTTCTAGACTCTGCCAAAGATGATCTTTCAATGCTTGTAAATCTGTTGCAAAACGGCGAATCATTCTGTATGTGAGAATGGGGTGAGATGAGACTACGTTAGCTTTTGTCCATTCATTTAGTTCTTCGCCTCCAGCTTGTTTCAGGGCCTCAGCCACACTATCTTCAAAGTCAGTTCGGAGCCTTTTCAAAGTTAAAATTTACTGATTGTAATTATCGATTATCATACATCATAAACATGAAAGTGATTTTAAAACAATTTTGATCACCTTTTCAGAATTTCCAAACGTTTCAAAAGTTCAGTTTCATATGCCACCAAAGACTTTTGAATAAATTGCTCCGCTTGAGCTAATCTTGTCAGGTAAAGTGGTGAGCTGGAGTAAGGGATTTTAATATTAACAACTGTAGGTCGCCCATCGTTAGTAACCTTTTCCTGATGCGTTGTACCATCAGAAGGTGGACCAGGAGCAGGAACTCTACTATGAACTTGTTGCTGGCATAAGACAGAGTTTAAACTCAAGTAAAAAACCAACAGGAAAACTGACGGAGCGGATAGAACTTTTATTTTATGAGTCATCTTTGGAACTTTCGAATACTCTTGGAGAGTTATGGGGGATCACTGGTGATATCAACTGATTTGTTTGCCAATCATCATAACTTTAGCACAAAAATCGTAAAGATTTATTCTGACGACTAGAGTGCAGTAGTAGTATTAAATGACGCCTCAGTAAATTAAGAGTACATATATTATTAATTATCTAAATGTAACACGTACATTTAGTTTACAGCTAAATCGACTTTTTATTTCATTTAAGCATGACTTTATTATAGTAAAACTTCTGCCGGCCTTCATTGGGCAGTTCATTACATACATTAAGAAATGAAATGGAAACAATGCCTCATAAAGAGTAATAAAATTGGTCGTTTCGTCGCATTCAAAAGGAACCGTGGTAAGTAAGCAATGGAAAAAAACGAAAAAAATTGCAATGATACTATACTTGTTCCTTTCTATATCATGTGTCATTATGCTTTCAATTGCAATCGCAAGAGGTGAGATATGAATTGGTTGCGCGTGTTTGGTAAAGTCGCTGAACATTTTTAGAACTTTTTTTTCCGGGATGGAAGGTGCAAACTGGCAGAAGGAAATTATTGGAAGGAAATACACTTGGCAAATTGTTTTACAAGATGAAGTTTAAAACAATAGTTTTCTCATTTTTTGTCGTTCTTATAAAAACAATTAAAGTGGAAAATAGAGTTTTGGCTCACACGACCACAAACTCTCTTCTTGTGTGATTTGCCATGCACTGAACAAAAATGGAGCAATTTTATGGAACGGTTCTAAAAAATATATTATGCAGCCAGAGATTTTAAAAGAATAATGAATGTGAATGTAAAATTACAAAAAGAAAGCAATAAAACGGATGTGTTAAGAGTTAGGAGTCATAAAATTTGCACTCCTTTTATTCATTAAATAAAATATGTACACTTGCACCATTGAGTTTTGAACGTTCTTAGACCGTTGTATAATATAAATTACATAACAAGATCTTTATCCTTCTCAGGAAGATATCACAAAAAATCGCTTAGTATACACGCACAAATAAAAAATATTTTGTGCATATTACACAACTATATCGATGCAGTTCATTCACATTTTGCATACCACAACATTTCTTCAAGCATCACATCCTTTTTTAATAGTTTACGTTACGACTTTGCTTTCAATATCCGATTTGTCACGAATTCATTTAATACCTTTCCAAATTACTTTATATAATCATATACACTTCAATTTATTCTACATCAACACCCCATAATACAGAGCAACAGAGAAGATGCATGAGTTGCAGCATTTGCCCTTCTTAACTGAACTGGTAGAAACTTTGAAAGACGATATTGAAGAATGTAACTGACGATTCTATTATAATACTTACATATAATGAAACAAAAAAGTTTTAAAAATGGTAAGAATTCAAACATACCAATCAAGTACAGTGAGCTTAATGAGAGCGAGTTTTTTTATTGAAACATAAATAAATTTTAAAATATAAATTAGAACCCAGCTTAACTTAGCTTCCCGATTTCGAGTTTCTTATACAATTCTGTCGCTGAAAATATTAAACCATCGATCATATTCGCCACCGTGAACACTCCTCCAACTACGGCACATATAGCTGTGAGGAAGGAAAAGAACGGTTCTCCATGCTCCTTGTATTTTACAGTCAATGGAGAAAGATCATATCTAAACCACAAGGCTGGTGATGCTCTCCCAACAAAACTCTGTTGAACAAAAATTGAATTTATGAATACTCAGCATTTTTTCTTCTTTAGAGTATTTTTGTAATGGGTGCATAAAATGAAACTTACCCTGTAAGCATAAGTGTACTGGTATGAAATTTGCTTATTTCCATTGTAAGACTCGTAAATAGTAGGAACAATTTTCATGATGTAATCATGAGATTCAATACCTGAAAAATATGTCAAAACAAACTTAGTCCACATCCACATCTCATAACACCCACTCATAATGAAACGTGTAATTCTGAAATTACCCAATTCCGTATTTTTTGCAACTCCTGCCAGAGGATTGAATGAGCCTGGAATATTGGCAATAATTTGGTCTCCTAGCTTAATCTCTCTAATTTTGTGAGAGAAATCCGGATCGTCTGGCTGTTTATGAGATGAGTGAGTAGAAATATGAAAATTTCCAGGAACTTTATTGATGAAAAAGGTAGAATGGAAGATGCAGCCTTCTTGGTTGTTCCCAATCGGTGTCTTTTCAGTATTATCAACAAACCCAACTTCATGTCTGCCTAGGTCATCTTGGATATCGATTCCCACATCTGTAAATTATGCAGTTAGGTAAACATGATTACCCACACATTCAAGCATGAACGTATCAACCATGCATGCATAAAAAGAAAAGGTAGATAGCGGACGTGATTTTACTTACATTCACATTTTAAATTGGAAAGCTCCACCGTAACACTCACCGGAATTCTTTCGTCTTTGCTAGGATTGTCTACGTAGACTTCTGAAACACTATAAAAATCAACATAAACGGGTACATTAAAAACTTGAAGATGTCTCTAGTTTTGTTAATTAGGGGTACTAAATTCTTATTACTCAAGACACTTACACTTCCGTCTTCAAGAAACGATTCAGTTCCGAAATCAGTAAAATCGTTATTGATGTACAGCATAAGATTGAGATTATAGCTCCCGTTAAGGTGGGCTGAGTTAAGTCCTTCGGAACTTTCCGGTAAATGTCAAGCCTAAAGAAAACCATAACATGAATATTATTATGAGCATCATCAAAACAAAGCGTTACACAAAAAACATTATAATTTTTTAATCTCACCTTCGTACGTCAAACCCCATCGTGGAAAAGGGTATATGATTGGTCGATTTTCTTTAAAATTATTCTTTGAATCCTTAATTTTCAAAGATGATAAAAACTGTACACCTATACCACTGGCATAAATCTCATACACATACAGCTACTCTGGAATTCAACAATCTACACACGTCCATGACCTGTTGAATACACAGACAAACCAAAACTGCAATTTAATTTCTTGAAAAACTATCACAAGTCCACTAAACTAATGACATATAATGACCATAACTGTTTCCTCCCAAAAGCTCTTTACTAAAAATAGGAATTCTTACAGAAAAACTAATGACATCCAATCAAGTAGCATTTCATTTTGAACCGGCTGTTAGAAGAGGAAGTAAAAGAAAGGCTCACAAAACTAATACTTACCTTTAATTACTTGGTCCACCTGCACCTGTGTGTGTAGGCGTTGCTGATGATGTGATGATTGTAATTTGTAATGAAAGTACCGTACACGTAGAATGCATGAAACCGTGTCTGTCTGAGAAACTGCCTGATAAACTGTTTCGGATAGTGCTTTACTTTACATCCGCATCCTTCCTTCTTGAAACTACAATCTACAGGCATTTGACTTGACTTGACAGCTAAACATATCAACACCGACACGAACACATCCACAAACGCCGCAGTACTAGCATTGCATAGTAGCCAGCTGTATAAAAAGAAAAATCAATTTTGCCACGAAACGCATGTTCAACTTTCATAGGCTCACGAAGGACGAGATGCATGAAGAAAATAGCAAATAGAAAACATCTGCATGTGAAAAGGCAAACAAACTAGTGTGCTCACAATCAGCTGAGCATGTGACATCAAATTTGATAGAAATTTGACAAAGTACTTAACTTAGTGCATTTTTTCATTTCGTTTAATGAAATTTATTTAATGCACTTGAGATGTCAAGTGTTGGTGTTAGTTTAGGCAAGTACCCATTTTCTAATGTAGGAAAGAGGAAGGGCGTTTATTAACTTGAAATGTCAGTGTATTTCGATTCAGTGACATTTGTCACCTGCGTCAGTAATTATAGAAGAGTGTAACTTTCTCTATGGACAGGACAACCGGTTTTAGTGTCTCCAGCTTTCGGACAAACGGTAATTTCATGGCTTTATCATAATGAATGGTTATGGATATGGAAAATTTAGAAAAATACATAATTAACTAGATTATTATTTGTAGTAATTTGGTTTAAAACTTTCCATTTTGTTTGAAATAGCTACCGCATGCATTTCTAACCGTCGCGTCGACTCAGGAACAACACTATATCCAACGGTCAACATCATCGGTAGCAACTCATTTTGAAGTGTTGATTTGAACTTCCTAGATTGGAGTTCCAATGTTTTCAATATTTAGTCTACTTCAGATTGTAGTCGGGGTAAGTTGAACCCGCACTTTTTTTTACATTTATACCACTTAAAATTTTAAAACATCTTTAAAACTTTTTCTTGAACTTCGATTTTAAAGTGTATGACCATTGCAATATTTGTATATTTTTGCAATTGCTATTTTGCAGACACCTTCAAAGTCATTGAACGTGGGAATATTCCCGACTATCGCTGAATTAATGGATTCCAGAGAGAACTTGAGTTGTTCAGATGAACTTCATCAGTCCACTTCAGGCATTTCTACGACGGCGAAGGAAAAGCGGAAATCTATTCCTGAGCTGCTTCCAGGCGTTCATAATGTCCATGCAAACACTTCGCAGGTGAGTTCTCACCGTGCCATGCTAGAAACTTGGGAAATACAAAGGCGCAAGTTGTACCAGTACTCGTCTTCTGAAATTGAGGTATTTGTGGAACGGAAGAACGGTGTAATCGAAAAGCTTCAAAGTTACAAGAAAGATAAGCACAACCAGAGTTCTGATGATGATAAACCTGGTGAAAGTCCCACTAAAAGTCACTTTGTCAATGCGGTGCCGGTGCCAGAGGAGGACGCTACCAAGCCCAATTCTGGTAGTGAAATACTCCACGAATCGCATTTTTTAACCAATACAAGCAAAGAGAGAAAGCTCACAGATTCCTTTTCGTTATCTTCAAGAGGAGAAGCAGATACCGGAAGCTTAATTCATACAAATGACACTTTACTGGAGGAGCTTAATGTCGTGCCATTAGAAGAAAATTTATCGCGTCAACTATCGTCGTTGCCCTATCCAAAAGAAAATTTAACTAATGTAGTGAGTACACCAATACCACTTTACACGGAAAATCCCGGTTGTTCTAATGAAACAACCGGGATGGCATTTAGGGACCCTCAACCAGATTTATCAGTGAACCCAGTAAAGAAGAGTTTCAACCAAGTCAGCAATAAAAATGAACCGAATTGTAAATTTATTTTCAAACTTAAAACTCGATTATCTTCTGTGCCTTCCTCGGAGCAAGCAAGTTGTTCAAAGTCAACCTCAACACAAACATTATCAAATTTTTCTACAAAACTAACCGAGGAAAAAGCTAGTCAAGTATGTGAATCAAATTGTGATGTTAATAAACTATTTAGGACTCCTCGTGGTTGTGATTTTGCAAGTCAGACATTTATGGTAGAATATGGTACATTGTCAACGCAAACACAAGTTGATGAAATTCATATGGGGATTCAAACTGACGACCCTGAGGAGCAAGTTAAAATAGAACACGATGAAATTTCTACACAAACCGACCCAATTCATAGAAATGTTGTGAGCTTTGGCATTCAGACGGAAGAAGTTGAGCAGTTAAAAGTTCAATACGATACATTGTCCACGCAGACGGAAAATTTCCTGGTAGAATATGGTATTCAAACGGAAGATCTTGAAGTACCGAAGGTTGTTACATGCAGTGCTGCGCAAACAAATGATTCTCAGGATTATGAGACATTTAGGAGGCAATTGGTGCTAATGAATACTGCTACAAAGGAATGTCAAGCCGAGAAGGTGCCTTTTTGTGATGCTAATAGTCAAACGGATTGTAGTACAGTTCGAGATGATTCCTCTCAAACCTCTTGGGAAGTTACGTCGAAAGAGACACAAGTGGACATTAGACCAAATGATCATAAATCGATCCAGGTCACACCAACGCCGGTAGATACACAGGATGTTGGAGTTCAGCTCACAGGAAGTTGCTGCTATTTTACGAAAAAGAGAGAAAGAAAGCTGTACAGAAGGAGATTAAAAACGTTGTTTCCTCAGGTAGGCAATTCAAAAAATCATCTATCTAAAATTATATAAATTTTCATTAGCAATTTATTCAATCAATTAAGAGTGTATATCTAAATTGAGGATTTTCATGTTTTCTTTTAGAATTTTGACAATGTCAAAAGCAATGATGGAACCACATGCGAAAAAACATCTGAACCGGAATCCTTTTTGTCAAACACAAGTACAAATTCAAGGGGAAAGGAGGAAGCTATCGAATTGGTGGAGAATTGTCGAAAAATGCGTTTAGAGCTGGAAGAAATTGAAATCGCTCAAGAAAATGGAATAGACACGTTAGTTTCAAATGCTACTTTACTGTTAGATCGCAGGAATTTGGATTCGCTCGAGGAAGATGACATTGTTCTTAGTTCGTTAGTTGGCTAGTTGTGTCGAAGGTTGTGTTGAGTAATTTATTTGGATGGAATGGAATGTTTTTGTTTTGGGTGCTATTTAGAGGTTTAGTGTAGTATATGTCTGTCATGAATGAGAACATGAAATTAGTAAACGTATTTCTATCATGTATACGTAGTACATTAGAATTAGTAGCATTTATATGATGATGAGAATATGATTGTAAAAGAAAAGTAAGTTTATGTAAGCCTTTTTTAACTTTCATGCAGCATGTAACGATTCCTGAACATACGGGTTTAGATAGATTTTATTTTGTATTATTTGCGTTGTTTTAAAAATCTTAATGACAGTTTAAGGTAGACGTCTGTCTATACACGACAGGGAGGGAAGTTATTGTATTTTCATTTTACACCATAAACCATTAACTTAGCAGTATTAATTCTGTTTATTTAGTCACTTTTAACAATTATTAAACGTACCTATGTGCATGCGCTTGTTTTTTAAGTTAAATACCTACGCCTAACAGGCACAATTATTTTTTGAACACAAAGATCTCTTATTGTAGTATTTCCTTTCGCGATTCAATTGGTAGCATTTGACAGTATATTCAGCTAGCAATTTTAGTTTTCAGCAGTTTTGTAATTAGCAACAGCTAATTACAATATAGACATGACATAATATGCAACTAACGCTTATACTTTTGTAAACGATAAAAAATAACCAATAGCCATATGAAAAGGTTGTGGTGGTGTGGTGTTAGTTTCGGTAGGATTGTTGTACGATTAACATTTTAGATACTTTTGGTAAATATTTAATGACTTGTCTTGATTTTTGTAATTTGTTATTTTTACCAATATGACTTAATTGAAATAAATGATGCAATTTGAAAATGCACACATCTTTTGGTTCGGTATTTGATTTCTTTCTCATTCGTACTCAAATTCAATCAATTAAAGTCTTACATCACGAATTAAAGGGAGATGTTCGTGTTGCATATTGATTGACTCAAAGTTCGAGAAACGGCTATGATTGCATCCAAAATCCAAATCAACAAGAATGAATGAAGTCAAGCAGCCATTGCATTGCTACATCACATCAACAACGCACACACACACACAGGCATACGCACAGTTGTTAGGGGGTGAAGTGTGAATCTGACAGATGCGTAGAACCAGGTGAGTTAGCAGGAAGTCTGACTGAAGAAGACTAAGATGTTTACAAACTTTTGAGAACAGAAGTGCTGTGTTTGCATTTGATTTGTAGAGGTTATCCAAGTTTTAATTGTCGTATTTTGATCAGGTGTACTTTAATTGTTATCGGAGAAAACTAAAAGTAAAAGGGTAACTTGAAACTCTAATATGTACTTTTAGCTGTATTGCTTTTTCAGGATTGATGCTTGTGAGATAATTTTTTACCGTTTTCAATCTTTCAGACTTTGTCGGGCCGTAAAAACTGATCCTTTCAATCAAGGTGATTGGTTTTAAAAGATAATCATGGAAGATGACTTAATGTTTGTGGATTCCCCGACCCAAAATCCAGCCAGCTTGGAATTTCTTAGTTCCGCGTTAATGCGACAACATCAACAGGCGCAACCATCATCGTCCATCCAAAACCAATCAAAATATGCTCAACTCTTGGCTGTTATCGAAGAGATGGGTAAGTATAAACTTCCAAAAAACTAATAAAGTTAAAGATCTATATGTATTAATCGTTAATTGCAAGGAAATCAAGGATAATTGTATGTTTCTTTTTCGTCAATCATAGGAAAAGACATTCGACCAACTTACGCCGGAAGTAAGACAAGCAGTGAAAGATTGAAACGTAGCATCGTTCACGCAAGAATTCTTGTTCGAGAGTGCCTCATGGAGACTGAACGCTCTGCTCGCCAATAAAATCAAGATAACTAATTATCATTTCATTTTTAAACTCTTTATTTTGTGTTATTGTGTTTGGTTTTGGTCTTCAAAATATTTAAATGTGCAAGTGAAAGTGTCCTCCAAACAAACTTTTACTTTAAATAAATTCATAAACTGTTTGATGTAGTTAAAAATTATTTGGTAGTGATTCTTTAGTTAATTATACAATTTCATGAATATGTGTTAATCTATTTATAGTTTTAGAGTAAATTAGAAAAACTTACTATTTGTTTACCATTATTTATATATTATCTCTTTTTGTAAGTCAAAATGTCTGAAATAACGACCATTGTTAGTGAACAACTGCCTATGCAGTTGGATAGCATAAGTTGGAACAAAAAGCACAATGTTGTAGCAATCGGCGCTTACATGATAGACCCTTTAAATAGTGAAAAGCGTATTGGTAAAATATTTCTAAACAAGTTGAATTCCAACGAAGATGATAAGATTGTGTCCCTTGAAACACTACAAGTAGTCGATACAAGTGGAGTTCTTGATCTACGCTGGGAACCACAAGAGGAAACGAAGTTGGCAGTAGCCACTTCCGACAGTTTAGCATTGTATGAGTTAGTAGAAAAGGATAAATATTCATTAAATCTTACTGGTCACATAGACCTTAAAGCGATGGCTTTATATGCCCAATGGATCGATGCACAGAAACTAGTTTACAGTGATTCTGAAGGGGTTATAAATGTTGTTAGTACCAATCCACTGGAAATAGCAGCAAGTAAAAAGGTTCACGACACTTTAACATGGGTAGTTCAGTACTCGTCCAAGTTTAACTTACTTTTTGCTGGAAATGATGAAGGAAAGTTTACGGGATTCACTTTAGATAATATGGAAGATGAGGAAAAGCATTTTACTAAAAAGTTTCAAGTTGGAGTAACGTCCATCATTTTCTTTGGGGAAAATGTTTTAGCAGTTGGAAGGTTCATAAAACACTTTTAATACACACTTTTTCTATTTCTTGTAAATATTGGTTAAATAGAATGATTTTCATGTTAAATTACAGCTATGATGACACCCTAAAAATATTTACAATCGACTCCACTGATCCAATACATCTTACACTCGAAAAGAAAATCGAGTTTGGTGGCGCTGTTTGGCGCAGTATTTCCTTTCCAGTGAAAACCCATGCTGATGACATCGTCGCCGAAGAGAGCAATAACTTCCATATTGTTGCTGCCTGCATGAGAAATGGGGTCCACATTTTAAATCTAAACTGTGAAAATTGGTCGTATGAAACGCTCACCAGTTGTATGGATTATGAAGGATTTTTAGCTTACGGCTTAGATGCTACCTTTGATGAGGTAAATCGCAAGTTTACAATTATCTCTTGTTATTTTGATAACCAGCAACTGCACTTGTGGGAGACAACAGTTCCAAAAATTTGTGAGGACTGAATGGTTTCCTCCTATTTTACATATTTTTAGACATTATGAATAGTTATAGAAGTGTCTTTTTACAAGACTGTACGTATAAGAATTTCACTTTTTAATGATTTGTTTCTTGAATAAATGCTAATTGTTACACTATTTACACTTTAATATAAAGGTATTTATTGTACATTGTACATATTTCATTGGAGGTTTTAGTACAAAACTTATTTTCATTTATGCTGGCTGCTAATATTTCATTTCAAATTATGCATAACGTCATCACATCACCAAAAAATTACTGTTCACAGAAAAATTGTTAAAAAGATTACATTACTTTTTCAACAAACTGCACGTCGCGTCTTGTCAGATCAACTTATCGGAGTTTTTACAGATTTCTGATGCTTGAACTGAGATCATTGAAATATGGGTGTGCCATGGACTCTTCCGATGAAAGTCGATAATTAGGATTGCATTGAAGTAATCTTTGAAGTAAATCTCTGCCTTTGGTGTTTAATTTGGGGACAACTTGAGCTAGAGATGTTGTAGGATGATACATGGGGAATGGCTTGTAATCCGGAAGTTGACTATGCCCAGGCCATGTTTCTTCTGTGGGAGTTCCAAGGAATTTGAAAATTCGCTTCAGCTGGTCGTCCACATCACTACCTGGGAATAATGGCCTTCCAGCGTTTGCCAACTCTAAAGTTAAAGGAAAATGAAAGCCACGAAATGAATATAAGTTTAAAGTAAAATATGTAATGAATCCGGTGTCAGCGAAAGTAAATTTACCTGCAAATATACAGCCAGCACTCCACATGTCAATTGCCGTGTTGTACAGTTTTGCCCCAAATAAAACATCGGGTGGGCGATACCTAAAACAGTTACATAAGCAATATAAATTTGACCTCTAGTAAAAGTAAAACTAAACTGTTCCAAATTTCCAAAACGAATAAGTAGCAAGTACCATAACGTGACTACTTCTGCTGAATAACATTTCACAGGTATCCCGAAAGCCCTTGCCAGGCCAAAATCAGCTAATTTTAATTCTCCATTTTTATTGATAAGCAAGTTTTGTGGTTTCAAATCTCTATGAAGTACATTATGTCCGTGGCAGAATGCTAATCCTCGGAGTAGTTGAAACCTACAAAAATTCCATCAGAAGCAAGATTATATTTTAGATAACCAGAATTCAATAAGATGGTTGTTCAATACTGAAGTCAAAAATTATTGATGTAAAACTAACATGAACGATTTTACAACATCGGGATCAATGTCACCGTTGAGGGAGTCAAAATACTTTTTTAGATCCTGATCACAGTGCTCAAATACCAACGTTAATTTCTTGTCGGAATGCAGCACGTCATATAACCGTACAATGTTCCTATGTTTTAATTCCTTTAACAGACATATCTCTCGTAGGGCTGATGATGGAACTCCCTGAAAAAATGTACAAACTCATGCTATAAACATGTGAGTAATTAATCACATAACATATGTACGTACATGCATCTAAAGATTAACTTTTTCCGTTTTTAATTACTTCGTCTTCGTCATCCAAGCGCACTCGCTTCAAAGCGACGATTTCCATTGTTTCCCTATTTTTCGCTTTAAAAACGGTACCGTAAGTACCCTCCCCAATTTTTTCCAGTTTCTCGTATTTTTGCATGGTGTTTAAGTTATATGATTGATGATGATAAAAAGCAACACTGAAATTTGTGATGTCAATTTGACAGGAAATTAAAGGTTTCAAGAAGAATTAAGAAAGGTCGCACGGAAAAAGTATGTTTTGGACTTTTGGAGAATATACAGAGCCTTGTTCACTTTCACCTTTTCATGGTGTCAAAAGTATTTTTCAATCAAGTCTCTACACACTACACACTGCTTTGTGAGGTGCAGGTAAACTTTTTTGTTTTTATTGGAGCAGTGTTCTTTGTAAACTTTCATTACAAACTTTACACAATTGACATTAAATATGAAAAGATTTTTTTGCAATTCATAATTCTTGTGTAATTTGATGCCTCTTGTTCGTTCCCAATCGGAAATACAATGGCCACATCGAACAAATCCGAATTTTCGGGAACCAATAACTTCAAAAGTTACAGTGAAAGCTACTCAGAAACGGAAGCCGTTTAGGGAAACAGGATGTGATGGGGTGACATTTGAGTGAAAAGAGAACATGCCAAGTAGAGCACAAACTAAAGTGATATAAAGTAAAGTGAAACTAGTGAAAGCTATGGTGGAACCTCACCAGTAGACTTTAGACTCTCTTCAGTAGACTTTGTAGACTCGCTCCAGTAGACTCGTAGACTCGCTCCAGTAGACTCGTAGACTCGCCCCAGTAGACTTTAGACTCTCTCCAGTAGACTCGTCCCAGTAGACTTTTGAATCT
>JAQFXM010001600.1:0-30656 GCA_034693345.1 Entomobrya multifasciata | reverse complement strand
TGATCAAGAAAAAAAATGCATGGAGTCATACAAAAATTGCCAGTGGGTACTGGGTCGAAAACCCGTACGGATCCTCATAATTCTGACTAAACTCGTAAACACTTTCAGTCTTGAGTGATTCTGGCATATTTTTTTGCTGCTTAAACATACATGCACGTCATTAAAGGTAAATGTTACCTTTCATCTGCTAAGTTTATCTGCATACCCTTCTGCTCTTTTGTCATAAACATTTAATATCAGATCTCAAGATAATATGCTACAATAATGCAACGTTGGGCAATATACCACGACATCAACATCAAATCAATGTGGTATTTAATGTTTACAAACTTCTTTCCCCATGATTCAATCAGTCACCAGAAGAAACCATATGTGTTGTTTTCGCTTTGTCAATGAGATTCAGCAAAATATGTATCTTAAATGTCACTAAATTATGGTAATGATAAATCATTGGAACAATCAAAGCAATTCCATGTCGTTAAAGAAAAATGAAAAATGAAACATAATTTTTATTTGGATAAGCCTAAACATCCTCAGAATAAAATTTTTGACCTTAAAAACTCAATAAAATAAATTCTTCAGAATAATGTTTTTTGTTAATCTAAATTGTTCACCTTGAAAATAGGAAGTTGAAATTTTCCACGTATTCACCTCTCTCACTCTTCCAATCATCTTCCATCGCTACCGCGATCATCATAATCATCCAAGGAGAAAAGTTTCTTGAAAGCTCGCTGATTTCAACGTTCGGCCATTTTCCGTTTTACAAGTGCTTTTACATCAATAGAGCAAAAAATATGTTTTCAGATTTTTATACAAGTTAGTGTATAGAAACAAGCATGCCATCTGTGAAATGAATTGAATTAAGGTTATGTTGTCTAGCTCAAGCTAAAAACAAAATGCATGTGTAAAAGTATATTTTACAATGAAATTAGCTACAATTTAAAAGTAGAAACCTTCCAGGTATCAAGTTGTTGCTGTAGTAGTATAATATAAAATAGCATGCATGCATACAGTATTCAAGCAAAAGGGATTTATAGAGTATAAAGTGCCAATTCTATTTATTATATGCTTGCTCTTTTGCTCTGTTTCACTGGCGTGATTCTCGTGATTAAACTTTACGAGAGAAGAGAAAGAGAAGTGATGTGAAATTGCAAAATATCTCTAAAACTACTAACAAGACACAAAGCCAAGTGAGTAAGCGAGAGAAAGGGAGAGAGTTGGATTGGAAGGTTAATAAAATATACAGATACATGCACAGTTTGTAAACCTAAATAACATGCTATCTTGATATATGTAGTGAACTAGAAGAGCCTCTGTGTAGTTTACTTACTTCAAGAAAATGAGCAGGTATATTTTCTTATGCCTCCCTCTCACTCGTTCTTGTGACCGCAATCAAACTTCTACCCGACTGTAGCTGGGTGAAATCAGATCGTAAAAGTGTGTATCTGTGTGTATGTGTGTGTGTTCGAGTAAGTAATGTTCTAACTTATTTATAAAGTAAGCTTTCCGTCTCTCTCTCTCTCTCTCTCTCTCGAGCCTTACAATAAAATAATGGTCATACTTTACTTTAGTTAGCTAGCTATCAAGCTTATAGACCATGGCAGCAACACTACTGACAGAAGGACATGACCAGAATCAAATTTTTCCTAAAATTCCATACACGAACAATCAACTAGATGATAGGTACATGCGGTAACTCTCAGTACAAAAAAGGGGAAAGTAAGGAATTTCCAAATGACTGTGCGTGTCTGTCTGACCACCACCGCTGCTGCTTCCATTGGTGTATTCTTATTTTTTCTTCTATGGCCAACCGCATGTTACACTGATAGAAAAACTAGATTTTTGTGTACAAAACATATCAAGTGAAGTATTCTCAGGTAAAAATGAAAGTGGATAGATGTTGATGTTGGATGGACTATGTGTAGCGTCTTCTTTTCACTTGGCAAGGAACGGATATGGGCAAAGTCAACCATTCAACTTTTACGATATGCATGTAAACGGAAATTACTCTGAGCTCATATGTTTTGATTACGGGTATAATACGGTGGTTGGTAGTGCTAGCAGAGGTGGCAGTATGCACTTATAACTACAAAAAAAGTAATATTTTTTTTACCTTGGCTTGTATGTCTATACACGCGTATGTGGAATCTTTCTATCGTGAAAGCCTGCGTGAAACAACATTCCGCCTGACACACACTATGTCAGACTGTTACACGGGCTGAACTGAATGATTCATGCGTTTTTCCCAAGCTATCCAACATCATCCATCGCCGCGTGCGATCAAGGAAAAAAAACTAGTGCGTTGTTATAACTATCTTAATATTGTTAACCCATATCTATCTTAATATTTAATAAAACAAATGGCCTCACTGGGTAAAAGTTGTTCCATGTAATTCGTTGGCATGAGAAAAGAGAAAGAAGGGATGTTTGAGGAGAAAGTTTTTGGCAAAATACACAAAAATGCTTTGAGCGTGTATGAAAGTAAGTTTTCTTGAAGGTAACTACAAATACAGTGTGTGGTGTGCTGTTAGGGAAAGCACACGCTTGTTTGAATAAATTTTCAAAGAAAACTCAGACAAGAGTTTATTCTACGGAAAAGTTAGCCATATATATACAGTCGTTTATCAACTTAACCATCCGAATCTCGTTTATTTATCAACATGGACGGTTTGTCTGATTGCTGCGCTGTTGCAGTAAAGGTACACATATTAATAATAATACACTTAACGGATGGAGAATAAGGACAAATGGTTTTTTCTTCGTTGGGGTAATAATGTTAAATGTTATTATGTCATATAGTAATATGAAGATGTGAACTTTTTACACATACGCTAGCTTACGAGATACATTTTGACGTAGCAGAGTAATAAAGATAAAGTGAGAAAAGTGCGTAAGCAAAGGAATGCGCATTTTCTCAAATGTATCATCCCAGAATCTAGGTATGCGCAAAATGGGAAACCCTTTGTAACCCACCGTGACTAAGCTCCGTTTTCTCTTTACAAGTATACTCGATTTTTAAGCACAAGTATAAAGTATTAAAAATCTCGACAGTATAAAAACCGTATTCTTTTTTTTGAAGAAAGTTTGGGGAGCATACTTAAGCTTACACAATACACTTGGCTCACACTTCGCTAAGTGACGTTGCAGTTCCAAACCACACTTACAGTCAATAAAATAATGAAAAGTTATTTACAAAACCAGTAGATTGTTATTATCAGATATACAAGTTATACTTTTGCATCAATATAATATAATAATCAATTAATGTATTTCCCAAAATGTATCCTAATCGTAATCAAACCTGGCATGCATGCATAAAATTTCCTTGACCTAACTTCACACCTTTATAAATTCTAATTTTCATTTGTAAAATAAACTAAACACATAAAAGTTCTTCACCACGTAAAAACGTGATCCATCACGAAGTAATATCCAAGTAGAATGAATGAATGAACGAAGGCCATGATTCATCTAAAAGCAGAAAAACACATAAACAAAGCTGGAAAACCCCCGTAGCTTTCCTGACTAAGTGAATGAAGTTTTTCAAAGGTCAAATGAGTAAGCTGAAAACTCAATCTTGTTTCATTAAACAAGCTGAGAAAAATAGTGCCAACAGCATACCTACTCAAACACCTACATGCCAAAACTCCTTCATGGAATATTACGATGATGACGTCGTATTACGATGTTTTCAACCAGGAAGGATGGAAGTAATACAATCGTAAACTGTAATACGGAAATTTCAGAATCAGAATATAATGCATCAAGATGCATTATATTTAGAAATGGTATTAAAACAAAAAGGAAGGAAGTTTTTTATCTGCTCTGTCGAAAACAACTTCCAATGTAATCATTGAAATTTCAACTTTTTGGAAAGCATGTAACTATAATGCGTTTCCGGGTAAGGAAACATATGCTGTCATGAAAGCGATTATACAAGTATGAAATAAACATCATAATGTATTTTCCAAGCAATAAAAATTAGCAAATTAGTTTCATATATATTTTTACTGACATTCATTGATGTATTTTATATATTTAGTAAAAATTCACATCTGCAAATTTAATTTTCATGAGAAATTATTTTTTATAATAAAAATAATGTTTTGGAACGCTTAGTTCTTGTTTTATTAACTCTTAAAATTCAAATAAAGAGAGATACAATACAACCCAAAAAGTGAGTTAGTCACTTCCCAGATTTTCCAAAATGAAGTGTACAAGTAGGGCAAATATATTGCTGGTCGAAAGTTTACAATAAATGCAGAAAAAGGCTTCTAATATAATATATTTGTTGCAAACATAAGTGAGTGTGTTTGTAATAGCCTTGTTCAAGCCAATGTTCAAACGCAGATAGTTTCACTGCCGTGAAAGCTAATTCCAGTTGAGCTGTGCGAACGACATGCAGAGTTTTGTGTATTATACTTTATTAGGTTTTGTGAGATATTCATTGCTCATATTAAAGAACTACTAAACATGCTTCTTGTTACCAAAGTTTGCCGTCCTTTTTTGCAGAGTTTGTTGTTGGTTGATGGAGCAGCGGAGTTTCACTTTACAAAGAAAAAAAGAGAGAAGAGCGAGAAGGGGGAAAAAGAACGGAAGTGTGCTAACAACGTTGTTGCAAAATGCACTTCTTTTCTTCAGTCGTCTGTGCTGTGTAGGGGAACACTTCTATTGTCGTATTAAATTCGCCATATATTTATTTCTTCGGCAGTAATATTAGCGTGTTAGCAGAGTAGAGTGCATTACACATCCACTTTAGCTACAAGCTAGTTTGCTGGTGGTGTCGCAGCTTGGCATAATATAATTTTACTTTGAATCATTTAGTTTTCCTTTCAATTTATTGCTTCCTGCTGCTTGACAACATAAGTTGTCAGAACTCTTTTTCAGCAAAAAGGCCACCCTCTTTCCTGTCTGCAAACATATGTCAATTTTTCTACCATACTTATGTGATTTTGCCTTGGTATTCACTTGTACGTGTATTATATATACGTGCAAATACACATTATTACACGTACAAGTATGTAGGTGAATATATGCGATATGTCAAACTGCACATGCATTACTAATGCCACCACAACCGTTCGATTTTGGTCACTGACCTGACCAACAGAATGAGCTTTCCCTCTCTGTTTTGATTGCAGTATCCTTACCAACTACCGTTTTAAACAGCGGAAAAAGTGACGAGTAAGTGAGAATTGCTTCTAGATCAATTTAAGCATGCTTCTAACAAAACGCTCCTCCAATTTAACCAATTTTTCCAACTCATTTGACTAGATTCACTGTCAAGCTTTCATTGTAGATAACCTGTTTCCATATGTCAATTTTCTATGTATGAAATTCTTGTGAAATCATTTTGTGCAATAATGATTGTGCTTAACGTTTCTGGGTTGAGTATTACTACTTTAATGTCATATATTTAAACAACAGCGAGACGTCTGAAGTATGCACAGAGTTAATAGTTTCGCAATAAAAAATTATCAGTGGAAATACTCACATGTATTTAAAAAAAGTATTTTTCTAAAAAAACAACACAGAAAACTTGTACGATAAATGGGAACAAGGCGACCTCAATTTTTTTGAGGAAGAAATATGCAGAAGTTATCTTAATCTATTAGTTATCTTACAATACAATATTTTAGTTGATTAAAAGGAATATACGTAGAATTCAACACAGGAGAGGAGTGCAAAAATATACAAATGTATTATTTTCGTCATTTTATCTTTAAAATTGAAAAAAAAATATGACGTTTTGACTATAGCTTTTGAAGCAAGTTAGCAATACGATATGTATGTATTTGAAACGATGCAAAACGGTAAAAACGTCATAAAACACTTTAAAATTATAAGGATACGTTTTGTTTTATCTATGGTATGAATTAAAGCGTGAACATCTTTCATCCTTAATAATAATATATGTGTGCAGTTTCACGACTAGTTGCGCAGTTTAAATTTGAGAGCAACAGGACAAGTACAGCTTATTTTAAAGACGCCCATCTTATGCTGACAAGTTTCTTCTACGACGATCATAAAACTCCCGTTTATCGGCAGTAAAGTCTTTTTTTCCACTGTGCCTATTTATGTCATTTTTTGCTGACCCGATTAAAACTATATAATCAGGGTGAGAACAAGAGAATAATTTTGTGACCCAAATTGTATTTGGTGAGTGAGAGATAAATCAGCATGCGTACAATTCTTTCGAAAATATTGTAAACAAAATTACAAATCTTTGTGATCTTACGTCATCATGTTGTTTGGAAATTATATGCAATTAAGAGCGAATAAGGGAATTGATGCAAACATAATTAATCAATTTACATATATATGTACATAATATACATACATATGCAACTATTATACGTTCAACTGAAAGAGCAAAGTTAGAGAATGCTTCAAATTAAAAAACAGTTAAACGCAAAATTATAGAATCACGTGGGCGGCTGCGTCCAATATGATGTACAAAAGGTCTTCGGAAACATTGATTTTCGACATTGCGTCGAACTAATTCTGAAAACGAATCAGGTTCGACATTTTTGCTCTAAAGACCAAGAGGCCTGCAGTTTTCAATATAATTTACAGATAAAGATAAAACGCCGTTAGGACACAAGAATTCAAAAGTTTGAATAAATTCAATTTTCACTCCTTCTTTAATAGATTTTCATATCTTATCATTTTACAACTTTCAATATGACATTATTATAATAGGGCTGTATAAATATATTATGCGTTAATTTTACACGTATATCAACAAGTATTCATTACATGCGTTTCAGCTAATTGTACAGCTACGTAAATTGTTATTTCATTCCAAAGGATGGATGATATGTGTAGAGTAAATAGGCGTCCTTTTTCTTTTGTTCCACTAGGCGTTTTCATGATTTATTGCCAAATTACAATATGCATAAATACACAATAAATACACAATAAAACACGATGTCATCTCATTTTATTCGTCATATCATATTTATACAACGTTACATGACAGATTGATTCATTGGTCTCCATTAAATTAATTGCTAATTTATTGTGCTTCTTCTCTGCTAACGAACCATAACTTAAAACGTCGTTCCACGTGTGCTTCCTCCTTGTTTGTTCGTCGTTTCCTAGCTGATTTTATTATTACATGTACTCCTGTTGCGAATGCCAAGCTCCTTTTGGTGGAAACTACGATTTGACGAGGAAATTGTTTTGAATATTAATTTTTCATAAGAAGCCCTAAAAATATTAGATTTTTGTAGATATGCACTTTTTCGATAGAAATAGAATTTACAAAATACAATTCAGATGCATCTCTGAGACACATATACGTATGAGTATTCATACTATACACCAGTATCCAAAATATCTCAGCAAACTTATAAAGCAGATTATGCTACTTTTCTTCATAGTAATACGCAATAACGTAATGAACAGATTGCATAACTCCAGATTACTTTCACAATCCTTTCTACGCACTAAGAGAAACGAGAAATCATAAATAGCGACAGTACTTAGTTTAATATAAGTTAATCGACAAAATTGTCTTTCACCTGATTCTCACTCCATTGACAACTTAAATTATTTTTCATATTGTCTTCAAACAATTAGGGCATTCACATAATTTAAAATCACTAAATTAAATGACATATTTCTAAAAAAAAATTCTTCTGCTTTTATTTGCAACGAAATTTTATTTGGGTTTTGATTCATGCCTAATTGTAATTCTATTTTTGAATTCTACTGCATCGAGAATTTTCTGCCAAGTAGAAAAAACATCCTAAATCATCCACGCAGCAAGACTTAGTTTGTGACCTAATCACGTCGTCTGAATTTGACAGAGGACGGCTACTTGCAGTATTTTTGTTGGTATGGTAAAGTTGAAATTTATAGAAATTCTGAATGAGTCAGCCTCAGAGTCACTTGGTTGCATGCACCACGTGCCAGCAATGAGAGTCTGATTTTGGTTTCAGTCAATGTAAAAGCGTGTGCATGTGAATGCTATGATGATGCATTCAAAATATGTACGTTCCAAAATAATACTACGGTCATGAACATGGCATATTTAAATACATACTTGTTCAAGCTAAATCTCCCATAGTAAACTCAATCAAAAACAAAAAAAGTCATTAATATTTTTGTATTCTTCCCAGTAGTCTACTTTTTTTGAAATACACATGCATACCCCCTTTCATTTTCGTGAAAGTATTGTCTATTGTTTTACGTAAGTTGTTCATGCACTATCTTCTAGAAATTAATATCTTACAAGAGATATGAAAAGAAACCTGTATTCTTTCCTCTTAATCTCTGTGCTTGATGTTTGCACATGCTTTTGAAGTTTTTCTAAGCATTCATTTATTGGACAATTAACTTCTTATTGAGATTCATAAAAAGTTAATTAAGACTTTGAGTCTGCATGGAAGCTCCCTTTCATAATAATAAGCTTTTTTAATTTCAGCAGAGAAGGAAAATATTTTCACATTTCTTCTCCCAAATCAACATCAGGCGCATACCAAATACCATCCACGGCAAATGATAGCAATGCTGTTGTGAGTTTCCTGGCTCCCCTATCATCAGACACATAAAAAATCGAAAACAGAAGACGGGAAGCAGAAAAAGCGAGTGCAAATGAGTTGTTTTGTACTTAAAAACTGAACTAAAAAAATGGTTCGTCTACATTTTTTCTATATACCAAATAAGCACACCACCAACACCATTAAGTATTTGTAGAAAGTAATGCTAAAAGCGATACGATTAAGCCAACAACTCGTCGATGATCATGATTACACAAGCGGGACGCAGCGACCAAGAACCCAAAGCCCTCGCACTTGTCAAGAACGGATGTTTTCTTTAGCTTCGATGACACATACAACAAGAGACAAAGTTCAGCAAAAAAAACACATCCGATCCAACATACACAAACATTTAAGCGTATAAATTGTGGAACTCTACATAAATAAAACGTATACAACTTTTACATAATGGATGTATATAAATATATACATAAGTATGCGAAGCTACAAAAACAGTATTAGAATTACTTGTTCCACCATTTGTGGATGTTTTAATTTAAGATTTAAAAGACAGAAAACTTTTTGAGCAAAAGTTCTTATTACGGTTCTTTTTGAATTGTGAATCAAATATTTTAAAACTCAAATTTAAAAAATTCTCATCAAACATTTGTGTTCTCATTCCTGACTTTTCTACATCTTTCTTTTTATCAAGTAGTGCGAGGTACTTCGTACTACTTCTTGATTTCGTATGTCATGTCTGTCTGTCTGTATGTATGTCTGTCTGTCCGTCCACGCTCTAATTCAAAAGCGCTTTGACCTACTGACTTCAAATTTGGTACACAAGTACCTTAGGGTAAAAGTAAGGAGCCTATTGATTTTCAGCCGAATCGGTGCAACGGCATCGAAGTAACGTTCAATAAAGGTTACATGCTATTTAAATGGGCAAAAAATAGCATAAATCGATAGATTAGAGTATTGGGATCTAACTTTGTCAAGAGGCCATACTCTAGAACTTGATAGTTTTGGATAGAACATTTAAAAATCAGTAAAAAATCTTTCGAGCACTACTTTATTTTTTACTTACGAGTACTAGTTGTATATGAACTAACCAACAAGATAATACAATATTCACAAACTATTCGGATTTAATTCAGATGAACTAATCAGACTCCTTTTTAATTTCTTTCAGAACGTATGATTAGTAGTAAAACACATATAAGCAGCCAGAGACACACGTTAAAGTTTATGTTGCATAAATGTTTTACCCTTTAAACATTTAGATCGTTATGTTCATCGTCATACATAAGAACAAGAGTATTAAACACCAGAGTGTTAAGAACGTAACGTTACGATTTATTTTGGTAGATTTGATATTTTGTTGAATGTGAAATAAATATGACGTACGAGTAGTATTTGTGTGCAAGCATGGAGTAGTGGAAGCAAAACAACAATAACAGGGGTGCAATTCAATGTGCGTTGGGTGGAGGTATGACGTATATTACGTAATGTTATTAGTCAACTCGACAACGTCAATAACATCCAAGCATTCAGTAGAGTTAATTTTTTCTCTCCTTTTTGGCAGCTTATTTTGTTTTTGTCGAATTTCGTTCCGATCCTGTTAGCAGTACAATTTTCTTATATTTTCTAGCAAAAACTGGTTTGTTGGAATGTAGTGTATATTATGGCAACAACAATAGTGAATGAGCACTGGGAGAAATAAAAGCAGATTAAAAATGTATTAGTATTTTATAGAAGTGTGTGCATATGCGTAGGTTTTTGGATGCATGAATGTAAGTTTGGCATACTAAAACTTTTGTGCATACCAAAAAAAGCAAACAAACGAGTGAATGGGTAGAAAAATGTAATAATAGTCAACATCTCTTCTCGGAGTTGAGGAGAGAAAAACATCTCTTGGGAACACGCATGTGGATATGTTCAAATGAGTTTTAATTTATTCAGTAGCAGAATGAACGCTTTCCATTTTGGTATAACATATGTATATATATTATGATACATACATTAATAGTAAATAATGATGTTGTAGAGTGAACATGGCTTATAATAATGGAATGGACATAGTAAATGTGGTAGTGATAATGGTGCCTTATATTGTAGAAGGGGCGAAAGTAAACCGATGGATATAGCACCAAAAATACGCATAACTTCTTCATACACACAATCCACACGGTATCCTAACATTTATGATGTATCCTCCAGAGATTCCTTTTATAGTGTTTTACTACAACACAAGTAGAAAGCCGAATGGAATCATTTGGATGGTGGAAAAAGGGAAGAGTTCAGCGGCAGTATTTTTTCTACTGTGTGAGGTTGGATCCTTTATTTCATTCTATTTCCTAATATACTTCCATAATATTCTACTATGTATGTATATAATAACTAATAAAATAGGTAGACCCTTTTGGTTTTAAAAAGTTCCGGGGTTAACTTTAATATAATAATCAACAACGCAGGGGATCCGAATGTTTAAGTTGAAAATCATTTTGATGCCACTGTGTAAAAATAAGAGGATTGGTATTGTAACCATCACGCCAAAACTGTGCAAATAATTGTCCTAAAATAATATTGGGTAACATCGATTAAGCAAGTGCAATTATACACATAAAAATGGGTAAACCCTGTGGTAAAAAAACCGGAATGCGATATGAAAAACCACCATCAGTGCAAACTTCTGGATGACAGGTTAAGTAAAATTTCACACAAACATGCTTCCATTTGCGAGTTACTTTGTTCACAAACAAGGTAATTGTGATATCGTTTTAAAGAATTAACCTTTCACCTGAATTAACTGATGATCATCTGAAGTTGTTCGCATAAAATTGTTTTCATAAAAACCCACCAAGCTATTTAGACGCTTGCAACGTGAAGTCAATCGACGGACAGACAAACCTTTTCCCAAATATTGCCTATTTTAGAAAGTGTCTCTGAAACTTAATCACATACATGAGTGTTAGATACTTTGTGTCTATGTTTTTGCTCACTATGCTTTATACTTTATAGTTCAAAATCCTAAACATTGCATTGATAGAAATAGTTTTGATGGAGGAAGGAAGGAGTGGGAGGCATCATATAGCCAAGCGAGGGAAAAAATACTCGATTTGCTTACGCACGAAAGCTACGCACTATGTGTGTGTATCCATACAACGAGTATGTGTGAGCGTGCGCTTTCCAGAATTAAAAGGTCATTGCCATTGCTGTCTACTAGCCTGAAAACAACAGACAGCTCCCCAGCCCAGCTAAACTCGTACACACACCAACATTATCATCATCACAAACACACAGCTTGTACATAAGCCAGAGATCAGAAGGGAGAGAAATATGTATGTATGTGGCATGGAAAGACCCATGCCAAACTAAAAACCCTCTACTTTACACACCTACCCCGCCCCTACTCTTACTCCTCACCACCACCGTCACCTCCAACAACAACATAAAAAAACATTCTACATTGTATGGTTTGGAGAGTTCTCTCTCTCTGATTTTCTTTATGTGTAATTCTTTGGTCTAATCGGTTCAGTGTCATGTCTATCTGACTTATTTAACCCTGTACATCCAGTTGTTTTAGTAGTAACGGTAACATGCAATAGCATAGAGCAAGTTTCGCTTTTCCTCCTCTCTTCATATGCTTTACTTTCTTCCACGATATGTTTGAAAATGCGTGTAGCTGTCGTGGGATTTTTTTTGTTGTTGTTGCTGTGTGGAGTGGAGAGTGCGTATTATGCGTACGCCACTTTCCTGGAGCGCTGTCTACGTAAGCGATATACCACCACCACCATATTGTACAGCGAAAAAACATTGTATTAAAAGTATACTTTTTCCTCACACACAAATACTCTTTATATCTCTCTAACTCCTTTTCAAACCTGGTGATGTTAGCTCTACATGGCATCTTTTTAATGCTGTATTATATAACAACATATTTCACTCATTTTTGCTGCTGGGTTGGGTTTAATGGAGGGAACGATAAGGATGATGATGGTAAGGAAACAAGTTTGTAGGAGAGGTGTAGTGAATTCTTGTGTGCTTGTATGAATGTCTGTGTAGTAGGATAAAAAAAATGCGTGTGTTGTGTCTGCATCTCAGTCTGCTTTACTACGAATGAACCCAAAAGCCAACATTTCGCCAAAGCACACGCCGCCGACAAGAACTAAAACTGTATCCATAAATGCGTAAGCGAGAAGCGAAACTTTGTACGGGGAGATGAGCATATAAGCACTCAACTTTAGCGTACTATGATGAGTTGCTCTACTGCTTTACCATTATATGAAGTTTTGAAAAGGGGAAAAACAAGCTTTTTCTCATTCCGAGTGTTATATTTCTCGATTTGGAGTTGGTCTGGTTCGAACGAACGACGATGTTCAACGCAGACAGAAAGCTTTGTCGCTCTCATTCATACATTCACAGAATATACTTTTTTGTGTCATATTTTTCATGACACTTTAAAAGATATGAAAATACGATAGAATAAATATACATGTGAATATTATTGCTGAACATTATGATGGTTTCTAATAATTTAAGGTTGTTGATGTAGTAAATAATTAAATTTTATTAATCAATACTATCATTATCTTCTGCATTCCATCCGTTAGACATACATAATAACACCATAGCTCTTGATCACACGCTGCTTTGGGAGTAGACACGTGATAAAAAAATATTGTGCCTATAATATTATTGTTTCATTCTGAAAAATCACATGACGCGATTTGGTATGCTCTGTTTTCATGAAGATATGCATGTCAATTAAGTATCGACTCACATGTCGCCTTCCTTTTTCTCGCATGAACGAACCTGACAGCTCAAGCTTTTGCTTAATTTTGGAATATTAAGTGTAGGAATGTTAAAAGTTTGTAGCAAACAGAGTAACCATATGGTTCCCAAAATATCTAAATTTATTCACACTCCAGTTTTGGAATGACAGCAACGCAACGCTTGACAGTAAAGAGAATAACGTCAGTTTTCACATAATGTTATGAATGGAAGTACATGAGATTGCTTTTAAGAAAATACCTGATCAGTTGTAAATTTTGACTAAGTAACTCAAACTCAACCAAAATTCTGAGGAAGAAAGCAATGCTCAGTACTTTATACGTTTATTACTGTGCATTTTATTCGTTTTTTTTTCTTCCTTTTTTGTAAATTTGACTATGCCATGACTCTCAAGCAATACTATTGTCCGCACCAGAAACATTTTTTTTTGTGGTTGGCAGTAAAATACGAGTGGAAGAAAGATGAAAACGTAGATAAATAAGTAAGGATTATACTAGCACATATCATTATTAGGCGACCTACCATTGTCATTTACTCTCAACCCTAACTTTATCCTACACTTGCTGCTGGACAAAAAAGCCACAAAAAAGAATAACAAGAAAGGAAAGGGGTAAAGTAGATATTATCGTAGGAACGTAAAAAAAATTCAAATGGAAATCTCTCTCAGCTCAGACTCTCTTTGCCTTCTTCGCTGCCTTCTTTTTGAATGAAGTATTTAGGTTGTTTAAAAGCCTTTTGGGGAATAAGAATCTCACTCTCACTGGTTGGTTATTACGTAAAAAAGAAGAAATTGTATTGCCATCATAGCTACCACGTGCTGCTCTATTTTTGGAAAAAATGAGAACTTTTCGGCTAGAAGTTGTTGGTGAGTATTTAGGGAATAAAAAAAGAGAAGTATGTAATAAGGAATTTTACGTATGCATGAAAGAACACAAAAATATGTATTCGGTCGTTGTATTTGAAGTCAACGTTGTTGGAGTGGTGGTGGTATGGTGGTTTTGCTATCTTTTCTACTACATCTACCTCTCACTATCATTTTATCGTATAAACA
Source organism: Entomobrya multifasciata (assembly GCA_034693345.1). Lineage (NCBI taxonomy): Eukaryota > Metazoa > Arthropoda > Collembola > Entomobryomorpha > Entomobryidae > Entomobrya > Entomobrya multifasciata. Next base: position 16,328 of record JAQFXM010001600.1, on the reverse strand, counting down.
CATAATCAATACAAATAGTGGTAGAAGTGTTAGGTATTGCAGACCAGGCTTCCAAAAAAACTAGCTCCAGTCATGTTTATATGCATCCATTATCCCTTTCCATTAAAGTTTCGTTTTAATGTGAAGGAAATTGAGAGCGGCAACGACGTCTGTAGAAACCTTAAACAGGAGGAGAGGTAGAGGGACAAAGAGGGAGAAAAACCCTCCCATCCAGTCACTAGTTTATGCCAAAAAAAATTGTTTCCATTCTTACTCATTCACACAAAAGCATAAATATAAGGGAGTAAAAGGAGTATCTATTTATAATAATGTGTTAATATACATACATATACAGTAAAAGTTCCTCAACTAATATATAAATTTCTATATCATTTGAAAATGTTTTTTTTTCTTTGTCGTCAAAGTAGTTTCCTCATAGTTTCTTCCTTTTTATTTGACTTCCACGAGTGCTCCCATTGGGATTTTCTAAGCTGAAAGCGCATTACTGTTAACCCGCATAGTATAAAATAAATATTTTGGATTTATCTTATCGTATCACCACTACTTATACATAAAACTCAATTCACCTCAGTTTGGGATTTAAAAGAGAGAACCCTTTTGAAATATATAAATTATGAATGAGTGAAAGATTATGTGTAAATTTCACGGTATTTTACTTTACATTTTTCAACTTTCCAGCATGGCCTTTTCTTGTTTGGTTCAAAGTTTAATGTAAATTATATCTTTAAAATTTGCATTTTTACTGTTTTATATTTATTCCCGTGGAGCAGCTACAGCATATAATAAAATTTGCTGAAGTTTAACTGTTTTAAGAATGTAATTTAGTGTATTCCTCTTATATTGCACATTAAAACAACAAGGGTCCGACTTCATGTACTGTAACTTATTTGATTTTTCCCTTTTCATTCTCCATAGTATACTTTTGCATCATTTACTTTTCTGTAAAATCAAGCATAAAAACCATGAACTTAGCACATGTGAAAATATAAAACCTTGCCATACGCTATAAACTCACGAATTTACCTCTTTCACACAATCTGTTGTGTCCATTCCATGAACCTCCATAAACTAAAAAAGAGAAGTGCTTGTACACAAGCTTGTTTTCTTGTTTACCTTTGACCTCCGTGCATAAAGTGCGAAGAGTACAAATCGTGCTTCCAAAAACATGCATACAATCATTGCCGTTTTAATAAGCTTGCAAGAAAACAAGACTTGAGCTCATTAGCCTAAGCCGTCGGAGATTCATTCAAGGAAAGCTAAAGAGTTCATAAGCAAAGGAGAAAGAACTGGAAAGTATAGTTGTCTAAAGTAGCAAGTTTTACACACTTTTTATGTTATGTCACTTTGTTATGTGCCAACAACTCATTTAAAATGAAAAGTAAACAAATTATCACGTTTCTTATGTTGCGTTGTGTAAAGAGGAAAAAATCAACCTTACCAACCTTGTTTAGTTTTGCTCACAAAACGACGCAGCATTGTACCCTACTTTTATTCAATAGGAATAAGGAAAAGTATCATACCTTCATACATAAATACCTACACACACGTAATATACACCTAAACATTAGTATAGCAATATAAGAACACATAAAACGCTAGTAAATAATAATAGTAAGCTAAAAGTAGAAAAAGGCGGAAATAAAAAGGCTCTAGTGTGATGTTGTAGTGCAGGTGACTACTTTCAACTTTTACTTTTGTTGTTTGCCTTTCTGTGCCTCCATTTTCTTTCTTGCTTTCTTCCTTATTTTTTTATCCTTCTCCTCAACCAACCCAACATTCAACAACAACAGCAGTACTTACCAGTAGCCAGACAATGGTAACAGCGTACAAAACCCAAACAGCCTGTCTAGAATACTTTTTATGTCATGACATTACAAAATGAGTACATTATATGCTGACTGAAAGGGAGTATACTGTATAGGAGAAGAGAAGCTATAACAAGTTATAAGAGAGTAAACTTTACTACTAACTGTGTGATATTTAGATCGCGACGTTGCGTATTCTTGCAGACATTGTCTACGTTACGTCGGTTTACACAGAAATGCGAGTAGGTACGCGTTTCAAGAAGCGTATTATGTGTGTCGCTTACTTGAAGGAGGGAAGGCGATGTCGAATGCTGTTAGTGTGTATGCCATGCTTTTCTACTACGGAGGAGACTGCTTTTTTGGCGGGACTTGCACCTCACTATACGTTAAGCAGTGTGTACTTCCACTATAATATTTATCTCTCGTTAGCGTGCCGTTGAATTTCGTGTTTTCAAACACTTACAGAGTCCTCAGAGCAAAGTAAAAAAAAATTTCTTCTTCTTCTTTGTGTCTAGCAGTGTGGGAGTCAGGAGTAAAAAAAGTAGTATGCATTATCTTTATATCGTCATCGTTTTAAACAGTGTAGCAATAGCTGTAGTCAAGTCAGTCTGGCAAACATAGAAGCAAAAGGAGCTATCGATCCCATTCGGATGAAAAGAATTGGGGAGCGATAAAAACCGAAAAGGAGGACGTTCACCTCTTTTTGCCTGCGAGAGAGCGTCAAAATAATATTCCTTTTTCCTTTACTCCCACAAATTCATGGCCATTTCTACTACTATACGGTACTAGCAGCACAGCATAACCACTTCTCTTATTTCTATTATTACTCTCCTAATGTACATGGTTACTTCACAACAGTGTGTATTTTTGACTTGGATACAACCACCACCGCTACTATATACATTCATATATACATAACGACAAAACAAGTTTTTTCTGCTTTATTCTCTGAAAAGTATGCTGTAGAGAGTCTGAGTGACTGAAAGTATTACTTCTACCACGACTACACGACATGTTTCTTTTCCTCTTCCCAGACAGACGCGTACACTTTTCTACATACACACTCTCAGACACGTTATCAATGCCGTTATTACTTGTTCTCGGTAGCAGACTGCAGACAAAAAAAGCCTGGTAACGAAAAAGACACGATCCAACGCCACAACCACCACCATCACCACTGCTACCATCATCATATCATCGTGATCATGAACTCTGCAGCCGCCGACAAAAAAGTATACTACAGATATGTGTATTTATATACAATGTATTCGCTATACACACATTAATTTTCTCTCCCGAATATTTTTTCCATCAAAACAATGCATTTATTAAGTTTAGCCCTTATATATGAGTATAACAACAATAGGAGCAATGAAAATGTCTATTACCACGCCTGTCTAGCGATTTTTAGTGAGGGAGAGAGAGAGAGAGTGAGGGAGAAAGAAGAGAACGACGACACACGAGCTTTTCGCTTGAAAGAGCGCACACTTTCTGTGATCTTTAAACGGAAAAGAAAAGATTACGAGGAAACCTCGGAGACATACTCTCTGGAATAAGCAGGAATTCTTTCAACGAAAGTAAAATAGTAAAAGCACACACTAAACATTATAAAACTATGTTTCTTTACTGCTATTGTCGCTGCTGGTACAAAGATGCTGGGATTGCGTCTAGAATGATGATGAAGATTAGATGAATGTGATGCGGTAGCGGTGACAGTGTCTTATGAAAGGTGTATACGCAACTTTTCTTTTGGATAGATACATGCATTTGTACATTGGAAGTGTAAAATAGTCCATTTGAACGACTGTTGTTCAGTGGAATTCTCTGATACAAGGAATGCGGCATTGTAGGCACACTCCATCAATATTTGATCTGGCATAGCGTAACATGGTTTTTTGATGGTAAGTATGAGTAAAATAGGGTTAAACTACAAAGTATCAAATCCATCATGAAAAAACCTTTTTGTTGAAAAAATAGTCTCGAACAGTGATCTGGAATTTTATCAGTTCATTTTTGTTTTAAGGAAAGCTGTAGGGTAAACAAAATAATAATTCTTGTGTCAAAACATGTATTTTTGTGTTGATTATTGTATTTTTTATTCCTTTTAATCAAAATTAGCTAAAATATCGTAACATCCTTCATTATTCTTTTAAACATTTTATGCAAAAGCTCACCTTGTTATGTTATCGACAAGATTATTGCTTAAGCATAACAATTTTATTACCAACACAGACTAAATATGTGCTGTCTAAACAGCTATGAAATCTCAGTATTAAAAAATGAAGGTTTTTATTGTTAACTGCTCATTCTTTGCCCTTCCTTTCTATTTCCTCACAGAAGGATTTCCTGGTAAGCTCCCTCAAGTTGAGAAATGATAAATCATTAGATTTCCTTGAGACCGAAGCACGTGCATTAATCCGAAAGATGAAAATGATGTTTGTCTTGATATCCTTCTCAATCGCCTTGTTCAAGCTTATATAACGGTAGCTCTCACGCTCTCTTTTGTTCATTTTCCGCGAAAACACTTTCGAGGCGAATTCAATGTTTTTGTTGAATATGTACAGACCCCATTCAAGATAATTCCAAGGATCTTCCTACATTCTAGCTTTTCTTATACACAATTCATGGCAAGCCCAACAAACCCTCAGCATACAAAAACGGTTTCATGGAACCCAGATACGAAAGTCAGGTCTGGAAAATGATGTTATGGTAATGGTTGGTAAGATAACATGATACACAAATACTTACATGCATACATGCATATTGTAGTACTTTCGAAGATCAAAATTGGCATATTAGTAGACATAAATTTACCCTGTCTGCAAAGTCATACAATATCTTGAATACTTTGTATTATAATAGGGAAGCATTATATTATACATAAATTTCAGACACAATTCAAAATACTATACTGACAGGTAACAATGGAAGCATTTCCGTGAAATATTTGGGCTAGATAAGATGCTATAATAACATAAGAATAACAAATAGTATTGATCTGTTGTTGCGACTAGACAGACAATCATTTTTCAAATGTGTTTTTCCTCTTCCCCGTCTAGAGGCCTTTTTAGGTTTTATTGATTGAAAAATGTTTTCGTAAAAACACCAAGATTGTCCCGGTTGATAGCACTTTCCCAAGTATTTATTTTGGTTTGTTTGTCTGCTACTTTTCTCAATTTTATAAATCACCAGATGCGTTGTGTCAACTAAAAAAAGTTTCATTCAAAGGGATCCTTACAGTATCTAAAATAAACGAAAACAAAAAAATAATATATTATCTCAAGTATGGGCCATTTTCAGCAATTCATTTCCGAACGCTTTCAGCAACTTTATTTTCCCCCTTAACACTCCTCACGTTGTTTACAAACAAGGGAGTAAAGAAATGACAATAATAAAAAGACGAGACGCCGGAGATGATAATGATACTCATCAACCACTCAGACTTCCACTTGACTGAGCGTCCTTCATAAAATCCCGTACTCCACTTTTCCTGGTCTGCTGAGATTCGAGAGGAAGATATACATATAACATGTATACAAACCTTTCAGAGAACGTACTTGAGTGTTTTCTTTTCATAATGAACTGTAAGCAAGCAGATGCATATACATAGCTATTAGCTAAACAACAATTTTTTTAGAGGAAACTTTCACAAAATATTATTACATGGAATACTTAATACAGATATTTTATTATTAAAGCATGAAAAATTTATAGTGAAAAGTTTTGTGAAGAAATGAGAATTATGAATTAAATTCCATCATTTTCCACTAAAAACTTGAACCGCGCTTGACGCATGTAACTTTTTTTTACAGCGAACGAGTTTGCGTTCCTGCAACTGCAAACAGTTCTAGGAAAGCCAACCAGCAAGCGTAGCGCGTGGTATAGTGATAACACAAGAGAGCATTGTGTACGAGAAAGCATGGATAATTTTCCCTCCTTTTCCTTGTATTGATACTTTTTCCACGAAATTCACCGCATTCCCTGAAAAAGTTTTCTCTTCTAGAAAATTGGTCTACCTTTCTTGAAACCATGCCATGCGTTCAAGCTTTGTTGATATTTTCACTACGCTTTTCGAATCCTCACCTATTCTTCGCAGAAGTTATTCAAAATTAATGCGTAAAAGGAATCATTCCGATGATAGAGAAGAAATGTTTTATCCTTGCCTCCTAGACAATTCCATACGTAAGCATTTATATATAACAAATACCTAGAAAACTGTGTTATGGTATGGGATAGACATATCATCATACTAATCAATTCATTAGCACAGAAAATACAATTCCAGAGAAAGTGATACCCTATCAATGTCGAAATGAAGTTCTTTGTTGCTCTTTCAAGCTCATTCATGAAACGTGAATAAATGTAAATAAGATCCTGGAAAAACACGCCTATGTACTCTGAAATTATGATACACCATTCGCATTGTAAATTATACTGAGAAGTTCAAAACAAAATTTGGTGAAAAGGTCAACGTAACTAATATTATGCTATAATTCTGAGTACAAGAATGTTCATGATTGATTATAATGATATGTTTTAAAGCACACTATGATTACATGTTAAATTGTATACTGACTGACTGAAGTATATGACGTCCTACCGCACTTGGTATACAATTTCACTGATACGACCGACCTTATAAATCATGCTACTCATTTTCCTTAACAATTTTCCTTTTCTTGGAACTAATCTACGACATTTATTGCGCATACAAGTTATGTATGAACGTATTTCATTACTTTTTTAGACGGTTTTCGTCATCGTGGCGTTTGATGACTTTTATAAGAAAGTCAAAACCAACATTCAACATTGCTTGACTTACTTGACTGACGTCATAGTGATGAGTTTTTTTTTACTTGTGACGATATAATGCGCCATATGAAAACATAAATGGTGAACAAATAGGAAGCAGAAGCAGGGCAACGAAGAGAGCGTAGCAGCAGCAGCCGCAGTGAATATGTATGGCAGGCAGTCACTTCCTGCTTTCACAAAGAAAGACTAGTGAACTAACATAATGTCTTCCTTTTTAACATCGCCCCAGTCAGCCACACACATGCACAATACAACATGGAAACTCTCGTCTCTCATTCTTTCTGCATTCATTTTGTGCCTTCATGTACGTACGCCGACGAAAAGCTGCTTTACTACAACAACCTACGCGCGTCCACAAGAAGCCGAAAGACATTTTCTCTGTAAAGCTGTTTTAAAAGTTACTATTCTCTTGCAGCTGTTGTGACGTGAAAAGCTTGTGTGTTCTCATTCTTTGTGTTGTACAGCTAACATTGTATATTATTTCTCTTATATTATATGAGTTTAATGTATGTATACCCATGAGAAGAACGAGAGAGAGAGAAAGAGAGCGCGCGAGAGAAACTAGGAAGGAGCAGTGCACAATCCTCTCCAAGTATTGACTTTCTTTTTGTTCCTTGTCCGATTTTTTTGGGATAAGCTCTATTTTGGCATTCTACTATAACACTCTCTCGATCTCTCTGTCTTACTCTCATTCGCTTTTACTTCTGGTGCTTTTCTCTCTCTCTCTTTCTCTGAAACGCCACTAGACCAACTTGAAAGTGAATGAGTGAAACAATATCGATATTACCTTATTGCCTGGCTCGTTTCATACTACTTCTTCTATTTGTTTTCCTTTGAAGCCTTTCATGCAGTAGTCGAGGACCTTTGACATTTCTCTAATATTTGCTTTCACTTTACTTTTATTTTACTCTCTCGCTCTCTTTTCATCCTCATTTGTTGGTTTTCCATAGCGCTCACTCACTCTTTCTCTCTTACACACACATACACACAAAGTGAGCCCTTTTAAAAGCACATTATTCCTTTTAAGTGCTTTCAAGTAGTTTCTCACTCCTTGTACCCCTCTCCCACTCTTTCTCGCTCGTCTTTCAACCTCTCCCCATCTTCAACAGTTGCTCAAAAACTTCCACTTTACGTGTTAAATTATTTCATCTCCTTTCAGGAAAATGAAATCGTCACAAGAATGCATCATCATACCTGTTCCTATAACTTTGATCTACACTCTAACTTTCGAGTCAGTTCTCGTAGTTTCTTGAAAGCTGAAAATCCTTTTATTTTGATGTTTTTAAAATAAATTCCTATTTTAAGTTTTTTAAATATAAATTAAAAAAGAAAAAAAACTCGAATTAAAAAGTCTCGATAAAGATTTAATGCTAAAATCATTATATAAATTGCACCTTATGCTGAAAATATACGATTGAAAAATTTGCTTCAGAAAATACTAACCTAATGAGTTTTAGCAACTTAGCAAGGCCTTGGCACTCATAAATAAGCATCCCCTATTCATGACCCTGGAGTTAAGTAGTTTTCGGTAAAAGCGGCATGTTATCTTTGGTTAGAATACCAGTGATCAACAGGAGGTATTTTTAGCCTTGTTTCATTTCTTGTCTTTCTTTCGTTAATATTTTTACCTTGAGATATTCCACGTGGCTGATCCATTTATTCATAATGAATGACACAATGCTCTACATAAAAGGAAATACTACTCTTGCAAAGAAATGAATACAAATAGAAACGTAAGACGCATACATATCATTTTAATATAGCATTGAGATTTTTAAAGTTTAAACTATTTTTAGGTTCATTTTAAAAATACATATACGTACAAATAGCCCCTACAGTATACATACGGTGCTTCTATAAAGTCTTTATAAACCCTTGTAAACCATTTAATAAGATATTGGAAGATATGCTAACTTTATAGAAATTCTTTAAAGTTGGACAAAAATTTGGAGTTTTATAGTTCGTAAACTTCAAATGAAAATTTATATCAGAATTCAAATCCACACCAAATCACAATATCAGCCGTCAATTAGGATTTTATCGATTTTCCTTCCGTTCTTCAGGAAAAGCGGGGGAATAAGAGAAATCCATTCTTGAGATTTGAGCTTCGTATAATAAACACCAATTTATTAGACAAATATAATTTCAAAATAGCTTATGGATAGAAAATTATCAGCTCTCAAAGTTCTCATCATAATAAATACAGCTCTTCTCGATAGTTTCTAATAATATGTTGGTTGTCTTTCTGCAGTTAAATTATTTATATGGTGGAGTGGACATTATGTTCTAAAGAGAAAGTATTTCGCTCTTGAAGGACGGCGTAGAGGAAGAAGGAAAGTAGAGCACACTAGGTCTAGGCCTACACAAAGCAAACAACTCAGCATAGAAACAAAACAAAGTAGAACGTGAGTACATAAAATATTTATTTATACGTATATCGTATATTTATCTCTTCTAGCACAGTGTCACGTGTATTCGGGTCAACAAATTACATAATATTGACAATTTCCTTAGCCTTGGAATATTAATAGCATAACATGATGTAGGATGAATGTAGGCGTTTCATTAATTTAAGTTTTTCTAGCTATTTCCGAGTAGTGGAGGTTGCTTTCCAGATTATTATTTTTTGTCTGTGCTAGCCATGCATGTTTCTATAATGAACACTTGTTTTGAAATTTACATTTTTGAGTTCACACTTCAATTAAATTCCGTTCTGAAAACTCAGTAATTTTTAGAAGCATTTGGTCTATTACCTATTCTATTTGAGAATGCGTGACAAGTTATTCATAAAAAATAAAAATCATGCAAAAATTTAGAGTAAACCTACCACCCTCTTTTTCTCTTTCCCAAAAAAACACAAAGTTCATCTACTTTACTTGTCTGTGTTCTCAAAATTCCTTTTCATCTCCGTAAACGATATAAGTACACACAACATTGCGGAAGAACACATTATACATTATTTTGTAAAGTATATACACCCTCCTACACCGCCTCCTCCTCCCACAGACAAAACTTTCTTTTGGACACATTCCTCTGCCTAAACGCATCAGCAACGCAAAGCTTTGCTTACACGCTAGACCTACAGCTTTTTGCTGTCCTTTCTCCTTTAACGTTTGAATGTAAGTACTGCATACAATGTAGTTGTAGTAGTATCCCCGTTCACCGTGTAAACATGGTAGAGAGAAGCCTGCTTTGCTGAATTGTTCATCACAACCACTCTCAACTTCCCTGAGTTATTTTCTTTCTCCATCATGATAAGTGTTCCTTCTTTGCCTTGAGATCGCATCGCAGTTTCCATTCGTGGGATCCTATACTTCCACACTACAACTGCATACCTACCAAACATGCATAGCAGTGTTCCCTTGTTCAGAATTACAACTGCTTACCCACTTACACTATCATCACCCCACGTCTTCCTCCCGTTCATCCTTCCTCTCGTCGTCATGCTTTTACTATATTACGATACGATATTTTACGATATATTCGGCACTCTTTGATTTCTCTTCAATTTTCCATCCACAAGACTTCCTATTTCAAGTGCTCACATTGTAGTATTAGCTTCGACAAAGCTGTTGGAGGCGGTATATTATGTGAGCCCTTTGCTGCTATCCTGTACACTGGAATGGCAAGAAGTGGATACATGAAACCATAATCTGAGAATGATACGAGACTCCCAATAGAACAATTTTCTCGTTTCTTCAGAATCTTACCTCCGCTTCCACACCTCTCTTCTTTTCCATTGCACGTGGTGTGAGAATGGGCATGTTAGTAGACCTGCTACTCGCTATTACAGCTATTCACTATTATTATATGCCATCATTTTCGCTGTTATTCTCAGAACATGTAATAGTGATGCTGATGATCCTTGTTTAAGAATATACACGGATGTGGGTTCATGGGTACAGTAAAATTATATGACAAACATGATTTCCTCCGATAATCATGATTATCATACAATACATTTTGTATACATTTTAAATACAATTATAATGAATATATTTGAAAAAATGCAGTCTAACTGATACTTTAACTTTGACATACACACATCCTCAAGTTCATAGTTAGTATCGTCAAGAATTAATTTAAATGTCTGTTGTTGTACTATAAAAATGGAAAACCATAACATTATACGAAAAATAATCGTTATTTTTGCTTAAATATAGATTTCACATTTTAATTTGACGAAGTATTGAATCGAATATGTTAGTAAAATATTACTATGTGAAAAAGTAGAGTAAGCGAAAAAAATCCGTTTCATGGTTACTTTTTGTTGCAGCACAGCCCCTGTCGGTAGCGTAATTTCCTCTTAGTAATTCGTCACAAGGTTGTGTGCCAGTTTAGCTACTTGACACACGAAATTTTGTAAGGCTAAAAAAACAAGCAAGAAATGCCATGCTGCGCCATCCTAGAGAAAGTACATGAACCTACCTTCATTGAATACCTAAATTTTGGAGCTTTGCAGCCTTCATTTGTGCTAAAGTTAGTTGCAACCTTGAAGTTAGTTTTATTTTTAAGGTACTGAAGAAACGTTGGATGTTGGATTTTGTAACAAAACGTTGTAAGTGAATTGTATTGAGTTTCTACATGTTAACAAAGATAAGATAAGATCAAAGAAAGAAAAATTACACGACGAAAATGTTCATTTTAAGGGCGAATGTAAAAAAATTAGTTTGCGTGTTCGAATAGCGATGTAAAAAAAACATGAAGTATGCAAAAAATCAAACATGAACACCATTTTTGTACAACAATAGAACCTGCAATTATGATAACTTTAATCTTTTCTGCTATCCAAAACTGTTTAAACAAACGTATTAAATTTACAGTAAATTCAGTCCAAAATCAGAACTCGTAGAAATTGCTTTGAGAAAAATTAAATTTTAATTAGCGAACAGTTAAAAGAAGACATACAACAGGTTCATGAAATCATGAAACATGAGCTTGGGTAATAACTAATAACGTTTTAAATGTTTTGAAAAAGCGCAACAAGAATTCGAACATTATGAATAGTCTTCTAATTACTGAATGTTCTTAAAATGCATGATAAAAATGTAGGCACGAGCAGACATCATGATTTTGCAGAGGAGCCTCTCTTGGTCATAAATCATGATGGTTCGAAAGGACAAGAATACAAAAACGGTGTAAAATATAACAAGGTGTAAGTGCACATAAAATATTTTACGAGATTTGGTATGAATTTAAAGATATTTTAGTTGTCGTAGTAATAGTTGTTTACACGGGAAAGCATTGAGGATTCCGTTCTCACAGTCATGAGACGAAGGTGGAGGGCAACGGCAGTAGTAATAACCCTCGTCACCGACAAGTCATGTTGTAGTTTTTAGCTACGTATTATTAAAATCATAAACTGCGTAGTAAACACAAGTTCATTGTTCACCTGAAATATTTCTAGTATAAAAAAACCAAAACAAAAAGTAGTACAGCCAAAAAAAGAATTGCAAAATTGAGTACGTTGTTAATTTGCTGCTGTGCATACCTGTCCGTATACTTGTCCGTATGCTGGTATACGTCAACGCCATGCAACTGCAAGTCGAAGTCGTAGAAATCAACTCTTTAGTTCATGAACTGCAATGTATACCCACTCACTCGAATGAACGTATTGCCATTTTTGCTATGTAATGCACATAGTCAAACGATTCGAGGTGTGTGTCGGCGGTGTAAATATTTTTATGATGTATAAGCGTCTGATTATGCGTCATCAAGGTGAGTGTTATTGCTGCGTTGGTCTACGTTATTTTTGTACGTTTTTTGATGACGAAGAAATGATTACCTGCATCAACGTTTTATGAGATTGCGAAACTTCCATAAGTGTTGTTATGATCGTATGAAATGAATGGAGTGGATGCCATAATAGTGGACTTTTTACTGGTTTTATCTATGATGATGCACTGAAGTATGATTTGACTTTCAAATTGTATACGAGGACGTGAATGATGAGAAAGAACGTTTGCGTATGAGTCACTTAGTCACATGAAATTTAGATGGGAATTAACGTTTTTCAAAATGCGCAGTAGTTGGAATGATTGCACAGTCACAACTGTTTTGCTGTTATATCATATCACTTACATAACTGTTAGTAATTGTATGGGTGACCAAATAGACAACAAACGGGTGTTGTGAACCACTTAAAATCGTGTGTAAAAAATGTTTAACATTTTAAGTGAATGATGTATAGCCGAATATACTTATTAAATTATATAATGACAATGTATAAGAAAACGCATCTATGATTTTTGAGTGAGCTAGTATTATTGTCAACATGAAGAGAGTTTCATAATAATATTTCATGCTTAATAAATAATTTGTGTTCACGATACATTAATTGATTAATTTGTAAGCATTTGTTCTTCGTTATGGCTTTAATGAAGATATTTTCTTTTTTTACGCAATATATGTGTAATGTCTAAGTTTCAAAAATATCCAGGGCAAGTTAAAACCTCGTCCCAGTTGACGGGGTTTTTGTAGACTTCTTGCTCTAACCAAACTTCATAGTATTCTTTAAATGTATTTGTTAAATGAACAGGTCGTCCGAGCACGCTTGTAATGCAGTGGTCAACAGGTTCGAATTCGGGTAAGATCTATGAAAGTAAAGTATTAAGACCGAGAATAGAGATAATTTTGATTTTATAGTCGAGAATACAACATGCTTTATATTTTGATAACCACTTATGCATACCTTGGATGGTTCACCGTAGCGACGATTGTTAAAACGATCAACAGCATTTCGTAATGCGCATTCTTCAGCCTGGAAATCCCATGGGCGCGCATCCAAATCTAAACACCACAAAATAATTATTAGTGAAATAATTTGCCTTCAATTTTTATTTCAAACGTCCTGAATATAATACATACCATTTCCATATGCCCAATCGTCAGTAAGACGATGCCTGACTTTTTGGTAAATGGCTGACATAGTTTTCATATTTGCTTTTCTCCATTGCCTTCCTAAATATTTTGTTTGCATTTTTAATAGTTTTAAAATATATAGCTGCAAAAGTGGGTGCTTTACTCGTAGAGATCTTTTCAAAATCGGAGCAGACTTGAACACGACAAGCATCTGAAAGGAGTTAAGTTTACCACAACATTAAATAATAATTTAAAACTACTTTTAGAATTTTTACACGAAAGGTTTATACTCATATATTATTTACCATTATGCGAGAATGTTTCCATTTAGTTAATTTATTGAGAATTCTTAGCAAGTTAATACAAGCGAATAGATTTCGCCAACAATAGACTTGTGGTTCTCCTAATTCTAGACTTTCAGGTGTAAGCTCTGGGGGTTCTCCAAGAACGCAGGATGGGAAGTCAGCAAGCGCAATGCTATAAATATAATTTTAACAGTTGAGGTTACTGTTACGGCCCATAATAAAATAATGTGCGAAGAAAATAGTAAAATAAAATTTTGTCAAATATTACTTACGTATTCTTGGCAGTAATGTAAGCAGTGATATTTTGGTTGAAGAATTTCAATACGAGAGGAATACAATTGGCGAAAACCAAGTGTTGAGAAATGAATTCAAATTGATATACGTGATTTATTTTGGTGTGCTTCAAAAGAAGCAAAATAATGGCAGAGATAGACTTCACGATAATTTCCTTGTGACGAGCTACGTCGATACCCAGTTTCATTGACTGAACAACGGTCATCCTGTAAAACGCATAGTATAATTGTGAGGATATGATTTATTAAGAAGAATTAAATAGTATATATTTTCAGAAAACTTCTTACGGCATTTCTTCAGGTAGCACATCTGCCATAATGTTTATTGACTCAGATTTACTCTTCGATGTTGGAGCTGCAGCAAGTAATATCTTCAAAAGGGCAATTATATATTGGGGCAAATTAGGTAACATCGCTGCATACAAAGCTTCGACTCCATGCGCTGGCAAATCAGTGTCACTTTCCTTCATTGACAATGGGCATCTCCATAATTCTTCTTCCCGTGTCATTTGCCATTCACTCAGAGAAACGTAAATGTGCTGCAAGTAAAAAACATACTTTATGTGCCTGGAAATGCAAACATAGACTTGTAATCATAAACTTAGAACTAACCTGTTTTAAAACCTTCACACCCTCGTGGATTGGAGCTGGAAGACCCGCCAACGTGTCTCGATCCCCATGCACAGGAAAGCCAACGAACTTGATTCTTGAATTATCGAGAAACGCGTCAAGATCTTTTTGTCGTACCTTGGGAGTCCATGGAAGCCCTATTGAAATTAAAATGCGTTATTACAGTTGTTGCATATACATTCGTATTTATTCATGTGTCACAAAAATATATGCGATGTTTACTAATATTTTTACTGAATACACATACCTTTATTCTTTGTCGGCAGTGGTGTCATAGGTCGAGGTGACGGAGGCTGTGGAAGTTCTCCAGATTCCTCCATTGCTCGTCTTTCTTCTATTTCCTTCATTTCTTCCTCCATCTGGTCCCCCATTTCTAACTCTAGTGTTGCTGATTCATCCAAGCTTGTCTGCTTCATCAGACTCTGTGAATGAATGATGAATTACATGCTATTTATAACTACCGAATAGCATAAAGATTCGACCAGCAAATTATATACACATATTTGTAATAATATACCCTTCTTAGTGGTCGCATATTCCTTCGTTCATTCTGAGCATCCAGTAAATCTGTAGCGCTTGCTGGCGGTGATGCTGCCCGCATGTTTTTGGAAACCTCTAGGGTATCCTCCTTCAAAGGTGCGAGTCCAGCTAACTCTCGATATTTAGCTGCAAGTTAAACATATAATTTTAGACAATCCTTTCTCCTCACAACAAATCATTTAAATCCAAGCCATACCTTTTAGTTCGCGCAACTCAGGAGTTCCTCCGAGTGAAAACAGTATGACCTTCCAAAGCAACAATAATACTTTCTTAATCGGGAAATGCGGAGCAGATCCACCACAGAATTTTATGACCATGTTCAAAAGCTTAACCGCTAAGAGCTCGTCTCTGATGGGTTGACCTACGAAAAAGTACAATATTTTAATACGTCCGAAAGATGTTTACTTTTTTTGATGGCTCATTTTATTTGTATGGT
Source organism: Entomobrya multifasciata (assembly GCA_034693345.1). Taxonomy (NCBI): domain Eukaryota; kingdom Metazoa; phylum Arthropoda; class Collembola; order Entomobryomorpha; family Entomobryidae; genus Entomobrya; species Entomobrya multifasciata. The sequence continues at coordinate 646 of JAQFXM010001600.1, read as the reverse complement.
AGTTACCTAATTCAACTTTAAATGCTTTTCTTTGTTCCTCGAATTCTTCAGTGTCGTCATCTGATTTTGTTCGTATGGTTTCAACAATAGTATACAAAATACTGAATATGACACGCAATTCGGATGAATCTGCTAAGCTAACTGCGGGTTTTCGTACTGCCATTGGTCCAGATCTATATGTTAAAAAGAATTACATTAACACTACCACACAGAATCCAACATTAGGGGTCCTTTTGGTTTGCCTAAAGGTCAAATAGTAGGTCATATATCAGAATTTGTTCAGAACTTACTCAATTTCTAATGATAATAAATCTACAACAGCTTGAAATATTCCATTCTTCAGCAACAAAGTTATATTGTATCGAGTCCATTGCTGTTGCTCCTGTTCCGACTGTACTTCACTCCAACAACCCTGGAATTTTCAAACAATCAGACCATTTCACACCATGATACAAAGAATCACATAACAGATAACAACAGACTTGTTCGCCCACAGAATATTTACAAATACATAGAAATTATATATTTTATTACCTGTGCAATATAAAGAATTGCCCTGGCAGCCTCAGCTCTCAGTGCTTTGCTGGATAATTCGAAGTGATTCAACAAGCGTGAAATTACAGATTTTCTGACTTCAGGAGTAAGC
>JAQFXM010001599.1:0-30674 GCA_034693345.1 Entomobrya multifasciata | reverse complement strand
TATTTCATTTTATTTAATACATATTTTGCCGTGTGTTTTATGAGTTTATTGAAATTGTTAATTGTTGTTTTATTGATGTTGTTACCCCATATACAAATACCATATGAAAGAGAACTAAATACATAAGCGTTAACAAGTATAATTTTATTTTCAGTTGAAATGACCCTTTTAAGTGGATAGAGCATTGAGAGGCTTTTGTAGCATTTCGCTAGAACCTTATCAGATTGTTCAGTAAATGATAGATGTTGGTCAATAATCACTCCGAGAATTTTCAGGGATTCTACTTTTATAACATTTGTTCCATTAATACTGATTTCAAACTTTTCACAATACCTTATAGAACTCTTTTTACCCATAAGCATGCATTGTGTTTTACTAACGTTTAGTTTGACTCGATTCTTTATGAGCCAGTCATTAATATTAGTTAAGTCTTTTTCCAGTGATATTTTAAGTCTTTCAATATTACCAATACCCTCTGATTTGTATAAGGTGCTATCATCGGCAAATAGGGTTATCATACTGTTATTAATACAAAGAGGAAGATCATTTATGTATATACAGAAAAATAAGGCACTGCTTGGGTTTCCCTGTGATATACCGCACGTAGTAATTTTAGTTTTTGAGACATTTTTACCAATTTGAACATATTGTCCTCTATCATTTAGAAGTGAGTTTATAAGTTTACAGTCAATACCATACCATAACAATTTATTTATAAGTATCGCTCTATTAACACTGTCAAATGCTTTCTGTAGGTCTAAGGCAATAATTCCACACACTTGGTTATTATCAATAGATTCAAATACATAGTCAGTAATTTTCATTAAAGCATGTGATGTGGATAGACCTTTTCTGAAGCCAAATTGGTTTGGATTAAACAGCTCATTTTCTTCAAAATATCCGTTAACTTGAGTAAATATACACTTGTCTATGATTTTTGTGAATACAGGTTGTATTGAAATGGGCCTAGTTTCATTCGGACATGTAACATTTTGTACTTTAGGAATAGGTACAACACGAGCTATTTTCATTTTTTGAGGGATAAAACCATCAATGGAAAACTTATTGAACATGTCAGTGAGGACGATAAGAAAGTTGGTCGATTTCATAGCATACTTAACAATACGATTACAAATGCCAAGTGGATCTAATGATAGACTATCATGATTTTTAATTTTGTTCCATGATTTAATTACATCAATTGTGGTAAAAGGCTTAAGATTAAATTTTAAGTTGGGATCTTTGCAGAGATTTAATGGTTTAACTGGGTATTCTTGGTTAACACTATTGTCGGTACAAATGCTTACATAGTAATCGTTTATCTCGTTAGGGCTTATTTCAAGGGTGAAGTTATTTTTCTTTTTGAAATTTAAGGTTTTGTCAATACCTTTCCAAATATTGAATTGATTGATATTGCTATTTATAGCTTTCTTTGTGTCTCTTAAAATGAGTTGCTTAACTAGTTTAGATAAGTACATAAGTTCATTAAGTGTAGAAACAGACGGTTTGCGTTGATGTATATTATACACTTTGTTTCGCTCTCTTATTTTCTGTTTTGTAAATGGTGATGTGACTAGCTTTTTGTTCTTATCTTTAAATTTTTTAGTAATAATGGGAATGCATTCATTAAGTGTTTGTGTAAATGATAATAGGAAGTCGTCAAAAGTATCATTTTTAAGGTTATGGGTACAGTTCAGTTTGTCTATAAATTTGTTTGTGTTAGTAACATTAAAATTTCTAAAGGAGACCTTTTCAACTTTATAAATAGGTTTGGTATACCTGTATGTACATTCGGTTACAAAATGGTCAGCTATGGCTGCATCAAAGACATTTGTTTGATACAGTTTGTTTGTTTGGTACAGTTTGTATACTTCCGGCTAGATTGCCAGTCTAAAACATTTCAATCTAACTGAAGACGTACAAACCTCTTTCCTATCTTGATAATGTCTCGATTTCATATGAATTTGTTCTTGAGAAGACGATGGATTTGTAACATGCTTACATACACCCCGACACCCACTACACTAATACGATGAATATTTCAATGTCAAATTTTCATATTATGGAAAGGAAATTGAAGCCGAAGAACTGATATTACGTTTTTCTTACAAATTCCAAATTCAAGCATTTGCCACGCTCCACTGAAATGAACATGTATCTCTGCTTGCGAGTCACAAACTATCACACTGGCAGTGATATCATTTTCGCATTCGTGTTCAAATGCATGAAATTTTCCGAGCTTTGCTACATAGTCACATTGCAAACAATGCATACAGACTAGACGCACAATAAACAAGATAGATGAAACTGAAAGATCAGAAAAGAAAATGGTGAAAAACTCAATATCATTTTCTCAGCCCAACCATTACGCTTTCACACATTTTATTACAAATTCTTTGAAATGTGCCGGATGTTTTCCATACCAATACAACGACCAAATTCGGTTGTATTCCGTTTCCCGTTTTTCTAGAAACAAGAACGGAAATGCTTTTCATCCATCTATCAGCAGGATATCCATTTATGCATCACTTCATTTTTTAAATATAATTCGAATGACACTTTTCATTCTTTTCTCAAAAGTTTCGTTTTGGTCTAGTGGAAGAAATCATCAGTAGCTGGCAAGTGGATTTGTTGTACATCAATGGTTTACGTTTACGGCAGTGTTTTTCTGAAAGGAGTATTTTATATTTATAATACGGACTACAACAAGGAATTCTTTAAAGATTTTCCCCGTTTCCTCTCTATTGCTTTCCACAATTTAAAGTATTTCCAATGTTGTACAAATGATTGATGTATATTATACATCACCGAAAAACACTATAACACTATGTTATACAGTTACCGTTAAAAAATCTAAAGCAAACTGCTGTACAATAGTACATATTATTAATACAATTTATGATGGAGGGATTGCAAACTTCAAAATTTAATAACATCTGACACTTCCATTTCCAAATTCACATTTTCTTTGAAAATAAGGTTGGAGGTTGGAGTTCAGCTCGGCATTACATGTATACATAAAAAGAGAATCATATGAATACAGACAAGGAATTTCCCATCCTTTCTATTAGCTAAGAAAATCTGGTATAAACTAAAGCGCAAAAAATATTTCGGAAAAGTACATGTCACAATCAGAAGTAAGAATCATACTACGCGTATTTTGTCACGTCGACTGTCGACCTTTTTTCACTTAAAAAATAGCCATCATGATACATATTTCGACCGCATTATGCATTATGTATACACTATAAGCCGTTGACTTAATTAGTCAGTGATGCAAAATTTATCCGTACTCGTAGATCGCGTCAAAATAGACACTTGAAACTAACTAGTAAGAAACACAAAATAGTAGAAACATGTAGAATTTAATTTGAATTGAATTCGATGAAATATTCTTCTAAAATTAGAAAGATTTGAAAAGTTCAAGAGCGATTTGATTTGAAGGTATTTTCTTTGTTTGAAAACTTCATTTGTAAATCTTTTCTAAAAATCAATGTTTGTACTTCGAGGTACTACCTTATTTCGTTATAACTTTTACATAATAGTACTTTCTTTAGAAACCAGATAAAATGAATATGCATCCACTATCTTTCTCGTCAGTACAGGGTACACGACACGCTTTTCAATGTGTCTCCATAATGTTCACCGTTTCTGAAGGACTCTGAAGATTTAAAACTTTAATGGCAATAAAAAGGCATCATTAAGCTCAAGTCATTCATTCTTTTCACGCTTCGTTACTACCAAATGTTGGTCATTTCTAGAAAATTCTTTTATTCGTTTTGAATACACAGGTTTGTTTTCTGGAGAAATATATTCCGGTTGAATTAAACAAGTTGGCACATTATATTTCTTGCGTCCATATATTTGAGCCTCTCTTCAACACACAATAGCACATGCCCGTTCCACTTTTATTTCCCCCAAAAATAAAGTTAGAAAAGATACCGAAAGACAAACATTGTTACTCTGTCCTGTCGGCATTTTCTCACAAAACAAGTAGTATAAACTGTTGATGAGTGCTTTCATTCGCAATAAAAGCCAAGAGAGCATAAAAAAGCGTCTTATTTTTTTCTTTTCTTCTTTTCCGAAGAAAGTATGCGAATCGTTGAAACGAAAAGCAGAGTATACGTAAGGCAAACCTATCTGCACAAAAAATAGAGACAGGGAAAACAAAGATTTTTATGGGTTTAGCCACCCGTAACGGTCGCCATCACCTTTTTCATCAAATAAATAGACACTGATAACGAAAAAAACTCTGAGAAAACTTTTTTCCCAAATTTTCGACCGATATATCTAACTTTGTTACTTTTGTGACCATCTGCCTATAAAATATAGGACTTTTCTCAAACGACGTGTCTTATCACCACGAATATTGCTACATTGTATCTTTGTGTATATTTCTGTTGTGAAGTGTACCCCTACTTTCCTTTCACCCGTAAAGTTTTCATGCTTTTATGCTCCAAACTCAATAAAAGCAAGCAGTGGTCATATCTGTCCGACTTTCATGGAACATGTAATGTCTTCACAAAAAGCATGAAATGTTAGCCAGGAAAGTACCCATTCTATTACATACATTATTGTATGGGTGAAAGTCGTCCTAAGTACATATTTAAGCAGAACAGTATATTTATTCAAAAAGCATTTATGTAAGCTCACATGATTTCCGTTTATACTAATCGTAGTGTGCAATGGAACATAACAAACTAGTACCGTAAAAAAGAAAACCCAATATTCAAAAGGAAAATCAGTCTAAAAAACTACGACACATTGTAACATTCATTCAACGTAGCGCTTACACTTGTGTATATTGTCAGTATGAAACGCTTAGGGCAAGAAGACACTGAATTTAGTACTACTCCGCATCCTTACATTTACAAATATTTTTATGCTTATCGAATGTACTCGTGTTTCACTTGGAAAGTGTGTATGGTTGTATGCAACAAATAATACATACGAATTTAGACTTGATTCTTTTGCTAAAAATACAACCTTTTCCAGGCTCGTTTGATAGCCGTGCTGTTTCTTTGCACTTGGGACAAATAATGTGTATTTTTCTGCAAGCATTCAGTGGAACAGTTGAAGTAAAAAAGAAGTAAAAAACAAAAATGGAGCAAAGAACAGAAAAGTAGCTGATGTGTTTAGAAAAAGTAAGGCATTTTGTGATTTTGATATTCCCAGGTTCCAGAGCGTCATTCCATATACATAAAAGGCTATTTTCTGTTCCAGCTCTCAATCATAAAAATATAAAAATTCACACGATCATGCTAATAAAAGGATGAGCTTTCCGGTACTATTTAATATTTCAGTGCATATTCTTCTCCAACAACGAAATGCACTTCTATTTGAAGGCAGAAAAGGAACAATACGACTTCATCTCTTGTTACTCGGGTTTGAATAGCTATAGGAATTCAAATAAAATTCCTTGTGATTGTTTCATTTATCAAAGGCTTTCTTAATTATTTCATTCATTCAGAGGTCTGTAGTCGGAGAAAACCTTGGATTTATTCATGCGTGCATGATGCAGTTATTTTTGGAATGGTATACTAAGGAAAAAAACGAGTAAAATAATACATTACACCAAAAACATGTATAAAGAAAACGCAGCACACGAGAAAAGAAAGCGAACGTGCCCTACTAAAAAGCCCAGATCATGTGCAAGTAATGCGAAAAAACGGAAACCGGGTGTCTTTCGTGTTAGATTGAGTAGAAAGGATTAAGGAAGCCCATCGTGATAGGTTAAAATGGATGTTTTACTACACTACAGATACAATTTTCAAGCTTTTTCTTTCTTCATTTCATTATATTACTGTCCCATATATGCAAAACGCTTTATGCATCTAGAAACTATAAATATAAGCTATAAGATTTGATATTCATACGCATCGATATCTCATTCAAAGTTCATTATTACAGCTATTTACTGGGTTCATTTATGATAATGTTCTAGGATTTGGAAGTGGAGCTCACGCTGCAGCAACAGCCGCCGTGATGAATCGTAACAGAGACTCCTACTCTGATTCCGGGGTTTCTTTTAAAAATCGGTTCAATGTTGAAGATGAGTTGGCGAAACAAGTGGATGAAGATGAAAGTGAAGAAGATGAGGACGACGACGATGAGGATGATGATGACGAAGACTATAGTAGTGAATTAGATGGCTACAGTTTCATTGATAGCATGGACCCCGCACTTCTTGAAGATTGGGGGAAAACTAAAGCAAAGTTAAGAACAGAACCATCATCGCCATCATTAAGCTCTCGTTTGTCGGGAAAGAATAAGGAAGGAATTGGCAGTAGCAAAGTAGGCAGAATGGAAATGGATAGAATACAAACAAACATCAAGGGAAGTAGCGATAGCTTCGACATTATTACCAGAAACAATAACAACAACAAAGTGGATGAGGAAGAAGAGGAAGCAGAGAGCAAGAAAAAAATGAGGAAAAGTCGAAAGAAAAAGAGGAAAATGATGAGGACAACAACAGCAGGGGAAGTAGAGCAAGAGCCAAGAGAAAGCCGCTGGGATAAAGTTTCCAATGGTAGGAATAACGACGCTGGTAGTGGTGGTCCCCAGATAGCTTCAGCCCATAACAACCTGGCCCACGACCAGAAAAAGTCAAGCAGTCATTGGCACAAGGACAGTGCTGGTCGGAAAATGGATTTTTTAAATAAGAAAAGTGCATCTAGAAACACTGGCGATTTACAGGATTCCTACTTTGCTCAGCCCTTCTCTTCATCCTCCATTCAAAATGATCAGCAGAGCGAGTTGGATTCCTCAGAAGCCTCGGGAAGAACAATCGGTGGTACTAGCGACGGGAGTGGCAGAAACAGCAGAGGTCTAAAATCCGACGTAAAAAGTTTTTCCCCAAATGCAAGGAGAGGGTCGTCGTTATGCTCGCGTGAAGAATATGAAATATTAAAAGTACGTGATTTGACTTATAATAATAAAAAATACGTACAACGTATATATTTTTTTGCTTCCTTATTATTATTTTTGTTATGTAAGAGAAGAGAGTGCAGTGTAGAGAGTAGCGGGAGTAAGTACCAACCAGCTCCGATTTTTTTCTCTTCTTTATACTTCCAACTATCGTTTATTAGCTGGAAGGCACGTAGAACTATTGCTTTTGTACACTTTTCTACTCATCATTGTGTCGTCGTAACGCGTACATGGTACACGGACTACACATTTTTATAGAGCACATATTGAGTAAATTTTATTCCTTCAAAAATCGACACGGAGAGCTTTAGCTTTTTGGAATGAAACATACAGTCTCACTATTTCCCGGTTAGAGTTTTTCTACATTTTTTTCTTTCCTTTTTATTCATGCATTTCGGTGGGTTCATTGGATTTGAGTGGAATGAGGTTGAGAGTAGACCGTTTACTTTCCACTTCTCCAACACTTTTTTATTCATCCAAGAGTCAAGGAGTGTGAGAGGAACGAGGAGCTGTCTTGATCTTTCTTTTATACCTCTCTCTCTCTGATAAAGATATTTTCTCAACCAGTTTTTTTCAAGATGCTTGATACTCCAATTGTCCAAACTACACAGTTTTCTTCTTCATGTCGGCCCAAGTACCTTCTTTGCAAAACGTGTACACAGCCATGGTGGTACATACATTTAGTTTGCTTGGTGTTTGGGTTCAAAATACTGTGACGCTATGCTCACAGACTAGTCACTCGTTTAAAGTACCTACCTTGTAAAAATAGCATTTTTCTTTACTCCTTTTTATAAAATATATAATCTTTTTCAGCATGTTGCAAAACTGGTACGGGGGAAACAAAAACAAAGCGAGTACCTAGCCGCTGCGGTTACTTACCACTTCTGACTGTTGCTTAATAGCTAAATGGCTTTCATACAATTACGTGAACACGTTTTCATCTATTTTCGTCCATTTTCTGTTTTTTGAACTTTTCCCCATTTTATAACAAAAATACATACATTTTTTAACTTCCTGCACCCGCCGACCACGACGCTCATCATCATTATGCTTCTTTCATTCGATTCCCTCCCGTGACTACTTTTAGCTTTTCATGTTTTTTTAGCATTAAAGCTTTTGACCAGGCAAGGGCCCTTTTGCCTTTTCACATGAAATACGAACCGTGTAAATTGGTTGTGTACGTGTGCCGTATAAAGTACATTCATCATACTGAATAGAGAAAGTAAGTCAGTCAGTCAGTCAAGTGGGTCTGCTCGTCTTCGGCCTAAAAAATCCGTCGATATCACGGTGAACAACAGAAAGAGGTCGTAAAAATGCCAGCTGTCAGCACAACAATAACTACTAGTTTTGTACAAGTTTTTTTTCACAACGTGGCCGTACTTTTGCAATGGATGTTTTCAAGTGACGAGGAGAAAGTCAATTTCATCCATCTTGCAGCTTTTTCTTCTCTCTCGTTGAAAACAGCGTTTATACTGAGAATGAGTGATGCTATCATTGTACTGTGTTGTGTGGGTAAAGTTAGTTTCAAAATGTTTTTGCTGCTCCAACTCAAATGTATGCTGGCAAGCTTCTGACTCTGACACAGTTAGCGTTGTTGCTGAAGTACTTAAAGTGACTTTCTCTTCGTAGCCATAACTCGATTTATATTTTATGCAAACACACAACTTTCTCTTCATGCGAGGATGATAATAATAATAATGGTAATACGTTGGCACTAGGTGTACACTATTATTATTATTATCACTTGTTTCACATTTCAAAAAAAAAGTTGAAACTATAGGTCCCCTGCTGCGACGATACAAGTGGATAATATTATCAATGTACAACTTGTAGAAGGAAAAAAACTTTTTACGGAGGGCTGGGGCATATCCGGTACTTTTTCTTATTCATGTAAGATGCCAAAAGAGAAGCTCTCCGGTGTTATATTTATAGCTCGAATATAATCATAAGCAAAACAGGCTGCAGTGGCAATCCTTCCTTAACTACTCTGCAGATGCAGAACAGCGTCACTCGGCACCCTACTCTTGGTACACTCTCTAGTACTAGAGTACCGTGGTCCGCTTTGGCTGTGGACTCTAGGGAAATAGTGTCAGGAAACTCAGGAAAAAGTTTTTTCATGGATGACTAGAGTGGGAAGTCGACAGTCCAATTTCATCCATAAATCTTTGTACGTCCTTTTCGTTTTACTTGCCCCTCTCTGTATAGGTAAAATATACATGCAACATGAATAGAGAGTCCTTGTAAAAAGTTTGAGATGTTGGAGAAGGTATATCTACGGATTTATTTTTTATAAGAAAACTTTGAAACTTTTTTTCTTTCAATCCATGCTTCCTGGTTTGATACTTGTACTTAATCGAACAAATATGCTTGTTGTGTGATATCATGTAATTTAGGAAGAAAAAACTGAAATAGTCTCTTTTTGTATTGTCTAACGATAAAGTATAGAGAAGAGAAAAGTGCTACTGACTGTTGAACTCTAATGGCAGGTAACCACGTGTCACTTGTTTCAAAAGTTGTAATAATGGACAATCTAACTGGCATGCGTAATGCGTGTACCGTGTACCTATTAACAATGAATTTGTCGATGTAAAAATCCTGCGTCAATTTCAATAGATACGGCTAAAAATTAGTCCACTCTACACAGCATATTATCTGGTTAAAGTAAATTTCTAGATCGATGTTTAAACTAAGTTTTTAAATACTATTTTGCTATGAACTGTATATTGATCCCATAGATAGTAATCGAATTATAATACCTTTGACATACCTAAAACATCAAAGCATCAAGTATAGTAATGTCAATGTTTGGTTTCATTTCCATCAGAATATCAATTCGTCCTAGTTTTGAGTACTTTATCGATTTTGTTTATAGAATCAGCCAAATTTAGAAACGTTACGAATTGCACATGACATGACCAACTTACATAAAAATATTAGCAGACAACTCGATATTTTTTAATATTTTGAGTCAGTATATACAGCAATCCTTCAATGTCTGTTGTTTGTGTCATCTTCCTTTCACTTGCATTGATCAATAAGTTGTTGTTGAACCTTCAACCTTGTATCCAACGCGGTTGGTTTTTCTTATTACTCATGTGCATGAAATTCCATCAGAATGTGGGACGACTGAAAATTGCAGACTACTTTTTGCCTTGCATATATTTTTGTTACAAAAGTAACCAAAATTCGCTTGTAAAATCGATATTGAAAAGGAATGTTTTCATTCACATTCTATATTATTATGTAGGATGCCTTGTTGGTTTACAATCATCAACATTTGATTGGAGACAGTCGGTTTAAAAAGAAAAAGAAGCCAAGCAGAGGGAGTAAAAAACACGGAAAGCATTTCCAAAGTAATCGCAGTCGGGGAAGTCGTAATAGCGGTAGCAGTAGAAAAAATGATGATGATGATGAAGACGACAACAATCGCAACGATGATGACAACATTCAAGACGACAACGTAGAACAGCAGACTGATGCAGATGACAACGACTTGGAAGATGACAGCGATGAAGTTGTGGATAACGCAAGACATAATGCCGCTTTTGGGAGGCAGCACGGTGATGAATTTGAGAAAGAATACTTGCTTAGTCTCATGTATGCACATTTTGACCAGAATAATAATGGGAAACTGGATTATGCGGAACTCCAGAAGGTAAAAAAGCTAAAGAAATCCTAAAAAAGGTACACTATGTATTTTTCCCTTTCGAAGCCACATTCCCATTCTATTTGTTCAACTGTGGTAACATTCCTTTCCTTCACTGGCACTATAGACTTGCCACAAGATTATCCCACAATCATCTAGGGTCACATATAAGGGAACATGCTTTCAAACTAAACGACTACAATTTCTTTCCTTGTCTTTTCCTTCCATTTTCTGCACGTCTTAACGTGCTTTTCCCTTGAAACCACTACCAGTACATCATCCTCATTTTTTTCTTATTCTTTGCTCCATTTTTCTAAGGTTGGAATGGAACAGAGAATCGAGCGACCAGCTACAATCCACTGCCACCTTGTAGACTTTCTCCGCTTTGATGACATGGATCATGACAGCCTCATAAGCCCAAATGAGTTTTATGCAGCTTTCACCAAGCTCTATAGTAAGTTAATAATATGATACGTCAAACCTTTTGCTTCACACTTTACCCAGAGAATAAAAGACACTTTTAGTATACTTTGTACAAGGAACGACAAAATCTCTTGCAAATGATTCGCCCGTTAAAATATTGTTAGAAAACATTTTAAAACAGCTTAACTTTAAACTAATTTTCATTCTAAAATTGGAAAAACTTGTCCTCATCACAATATTTATCAGGAACATTGTTAGGATGAAAACATGATTATCCTCTTATAAAAGGAAAAGTTTTTCTTAGACTTTTTATTCTATCTTTGTACATGCATAGGTATGTCTATACTTGGAACTGGGAAACCTCGCTCCCCTATACATCTCACTGCTCGAGTTGGCGAAATGCTAGAAATAAAATGCAGTGTTGGGGCAGGTTCCGTATCAACTGTGCCAGGACAGAGAAGGAAACGGATCACAATTATCAATGACGCTATTACAGCTGCTGGCTCTACCAATAATGTCGATGATGATGATGATAACGACGATGATGCTTTCAACGATGAGGGTGAAGATGATGATGGTGATGATCGAACAGGAAATGAAAAGGAGGATGATTTAGACTACAATCAAGCGTCTGATAGAACATCTCGTGATGATGATGGTGGACCATCAAGATATTCTCGAAAATCCTCTTCCTCTCCAGCTATACCAACAACCCAATGGTATCGTTATGGTGTTGATGTGTCAAAGTTGATCAACTTGGGTGAGCAATTCCAAATACACAAGGATGGCACGCTGCTCATCAATAGGGTGGAATTAATCCATGCTGGCAATTACTCCTGCCATGATGACAGAGGGAATGAAAAAGTTATTCAACCATACGTTCTGGCTGTTCAGAGTAAGCTGTTATTTTTGTATAATAAGAAGAAATAATGAGTTCCTGTAGAGTAGACAGAGAGAAACAGTATAAATTCCATAAATTCCCATATTACACCCCCACTTGATTCCACAGTAGGTTTTCATAAAACGCATTCCCCAGTGCATTGTGAATGTAATCTGTGGCCTTACCATTTCCTGGAATATCGCACCAAACTCACTATATTCGCTTACTCATGTGCCATAATAAAAAGGATTGAAGTTGTCAAAAACGCCCTGTTGTTGGCCAAGAGTAAACTGATAATGAGCTGGTGATTATGGTGGTGATAATGTTAATGGCAATGATAATGACCCTTAAACTTTAGTGTGTATGTTTTTACTCATGTTTACACAGTGAATCGACCTGTGACCTGTTCTTTTAAACCTCCATTTCACCACGCAAAGTTGTTCTCATGATATAAATTCTACTTTCACTATAGCCTAAAAAGTTCACTTATAAGTCGCTGTTTGTAATTCGTAATGATAATTATGAGTATATAGTGTGTAAGCCAGTCAAGCTCACATCATCGCATTTTTCTTGTTAGTTGCTCCAAATCAAATTGCATCTCTCTCTCGCTGTTTTCTTGTAAAGTTTCCTCTAGAGTAAAATATAACAATTTTAGTATGAATTTACTTTCCACGTTCAGAGTAAGAGTAAACATACAGTACAGTGATTCCTTTTTATATATAACATTATCGTTATTATAGTAATGGTGCTACATATAGCGTTAAGATTGTAGAAGTAATGGTGAAAAAGGCAAGCAAGCTGAAGGGAGGGAAATCACTGAAGGGCGAGCATTTTGTTAGCAAAGTTGTTCAATTATGAGCTGACAGAAGGATGATTACAAGATAAATCTTGCACCCTTCTCTGATTACAACATGAGTTTTTTTGTTGATGTTGTTGAGGATGATAGTGGTTGGGTCGTTAATCTAGCCAAATACTTTTTACCAGAACAAAAGTAGACTGCATAAACTCGGAGAGAAATAAAAGAATCTCGCATTGTATAGAAGCATAACAAGAATCAGTGGTGAAAGGATAATAGAATGGTATGTAATGCCATCTAAAGAGAGTAGCAACATACTTACCTTTCACCGAACACGAATAAACGATAATAGGGTCGGGTATGGTTTCATTTACGGAGTGAACTGAATATATATGAAGTGGGTTGAGCTTGGTTATGATCCTTTCATGGGTAAATCATTGGAGCAAATAATGCTCATCGAAAAAGAGCTTGCGAAGTTGACGGTTGAACTGAACATATCACTGGAAATACAAAAGGAGAAAAAAATGAATTGGTATTGTGCTTGTACTCCTTGTAGCAATATATTTTGTACGTTTTGTGTAGAAAATGTGGGGCATTTTTCATGTATTTCTCTGGTTCTTTTATCCTTTTTCTAAACATCTAGTGGCTCCACATGTAAAAGTACGTCCACACATAAAATGGGAACGACCAGGTCAAGATGTATCGATGGAATGTAGAGCTCAAGGCGAGCCGTTGCCTACTGTCCGGTGGTTGAAAAATGACAATCTGGTGATTCCGTCAAAGAATAAGTACACAATAACTGGAGATGGGATTACTCTGAAAGTGAGAGACATCAATTTCAGTGATACAGCGGCGTACACGTGTGCGGCGGAAAATTCTGCTGGAAATAGATTTGACATCTCCTCTTTAGTTGTCATCGATGAGCAGGCACTACCTCCTGGTAAGAACTTTGTTATGGGATGGATGGAACATTACTTTGGTGGGAAAATGTATTGGTATAATCGAAAGTGGTCATGGAAGAGTAGACTTTCTTTTCTTTTTACAAGAAAGGTTGTATAAATGACAGTCATAGAACTAGTTCTCTTTTGTTGTCTAATACGTTCGATCGTTTCTACTCTCTGACCTGACGATTATCGATACATGATGATAGCCAATTCTATTTATCATTATTATGAATGGGTACCTTATTGAATGAAAAATAGTCCAAACTCAAATATTGTGTGTACATTTTTCGTACCTCGTATAGTTTTACTATTTTTAATAACAGGGTTACTGAAATATGTGCATATATATGAATCTTGTATTTGGGTGAAATCGAAAGCAATGTCACATGCAAAAACCAGATTTTCCAGCCTGGATTAATAATATTTGGTGTATATTTTTATTCTGATTCTACAGCCCAGATGAACGAATCGCAATTTCTCGTGTTTCATGACAGAGGCATCTCAACTTATGATCCTGAAAACTGCCGACTACAGCATCAAATTCTTGCCACTGATGTTATTCCAGGGACGCAGGTAAAAAAGCCCTTTTTAGTTTTTTTGCATAAAAAAGGTCTCAAATCATGCAACATTTTGCATATATTTCCATACATAAATTTTTATATTTTCTTGCGTTATTGCTCTTGCTGGTGTAAAGTGTCACAGCTGTATTTGTAGTGCAGAACCTCAGTTCGAGGGACCGTTTTCATAAATATTTAATACGTAATTTGAAAAGGAAAGTAGGACAAGAAATGGCAGAAATAGAAATTTATAACACCGTAACAAGTACAATTTTTCTGGAATACTGAACACGAAGCTTTTCTTTCTAGTTGTGTGTTAGTGTGTTCCAAATAGCACCCTAGCAAAATAGGGAAAGGGAAAAGACCATAAATATTCTGGAGAATAATTTGTCACACATTTATTTTATGATGCATGCTTTCAGAGAGATTACATCTGTGGCTCGTCAACCCCGGCATCGTGCGAATGGGGCCGTGCCATCCGAGTGTCGTCCGTTTATGTATATGCATCTCAGCCAAAACTAAGTCGGGTGCTGATTATCTCCATTTCACAAATGGTCGTTGTTGATGTCGTATCAACGGACAGGCTTCCAGTGGAGCTTCATTATGTCCCTCAAGTGGATCAAGTTTGGATTGAATGCTGGAAAGAAGAGGAACCATACACGTCGAAAACGCTGCAGGTCATCCGCGGAGCGAAAGAGAAAAAGAAGCATCGTGCTGTGAGACCAAAGCCGTTAGTCTCACTTGAGGCTGACCTCGTACAAAACGTTTTTCTGCCACCGGCTCACTCGCCATTCATCTCTACTCCTGTTTCATCCTCATCATCAAGCTCGTCCTCTTCAGCATCCTTTTGGCATGCTTACATTTCTCATAAGAATACAAGAGGATTGTACAAAATGGACTTGAGAACGCTTCGTTATACCAAGTCCATCGATCTCACGTCATATAACTGTTTACCTGAACAAGTTCATTTTGCTGCCTTGTGTAAGTTATCAAAGAGATTCAAGTTTCTTTTCATTCATTGACGATTTCGAATAGTGATGAATAACTTTTTAGACAACGAGCTGTAGCCTAAACTTTTGTCTTCATACTAAATGCTAATAGGATTTTCATCCTTATATTAATAAACTAATGTCAAAAATCTCATTGAAAAATTAGATCCCATTTGTAGGCATTAGTACTGGAAAAAATTCCATTCATTGATACCCTTTAACAATATACTTCCTTATCCTTTTTATCGTATTTTAAAATGACGACTAAGACGTTTTTGAAAAGCGTAATGTAATATGTACATACATATTCATGGTGTATTTTACACAAAACTGAAAGATATGAAAACGTTACTGCGAAAAAAGTACAACTCTACAGAATCAATGAGAATCGTGACTTGTAGAGCAAAAATATACTTGTAAAATGCGTGTAAATGTATGAAAGCAATCAAAAGCAAAAAAGGAAATAGACAGCAGATAGTCACGTCGGAAGTGAAAACTAACTCTAGCCGATATGTAAAAAGTAGAAATAGGCAAGGGAATATCATTTTGAAAACGAGTCTGTATGAAAATCTGTTTTTGTCACAGATGGCTTCATTATTCTGGAATGCAAAGAGCCAGTTTTGCATCAACCCACTGGACAGCTTGTGCTTGATTCCATTTCCGATGCCATTATCACCTACAAGGCTGACTTGAATGGAGCCTCTTTTCTGAGCCCAGACAGCCGGAAGCTGGTAACGATGGTTCAGAATCGGCATGATCATTCCGCAGGCACCACATTGCTCCTACAACATGTAGAAGGTACGCAGAGGAAATGTTCATTGATCTCAAAATAAACCATTATAAACCAATTTCAAATGTATATGACATGACTATTTATAGCTAAACGTCACACAACCTATAAATGTATCCCAGTGTCCCTATGATTCTACTAAAGTAAACACTTTAATAGTGAAATCATTTCTAGCATTAAACCGCATACAAGTATTATTTACAAAATTCTAATTGACTTAAATTTGCACTGTGTTTGATCCACCACACAGCATTCCATCGCACTAATATAATTTAATGATTTTACACCACGATAGTCAATGTCCTCAAACATGCATTTTGCCTTTGGCGACCTAAATTTTACTAAAACTTATTGAATGTGTAAAACATGCGGCACATTTTCACTTTATACATTAGTACATCTGGTAATAACTATTTTTCAACATGAATTTATTTCCGTTTTTTGTTACAGCAAATGGTCTTCGGATTGCATTCGATGTAAACACATCATTAAACATAAGTGATGTAGCATTTTTCCCGTCCCAGCGCTTTCATAGTTATGACCTGTACGCTACAGCCGTCGATAAAGAAGATGTACTTTTCTTCGACTTGCACTCAGGTTCGTTTCACTTTTTATGATGAATTACTCTCGCAATTTTCGCTCTTCTTTCCCATTCCATCGCAATATCGAACAATTTACTCCTTGCTTTTAAGTCTAATATGATTTACTCTGATGGCTTCCTTCTTCCCCTTGTTTTTTGCCATGTAATCCATGAAATGCTTTACTTTGCAAAAACATTATCCCCGTTTTACCACTAATGTACTAACTTTCTCCACTACACTCTAAACATTGTAATTTATTATATTCAGGCGATGTGGAGTTGGTGCCAGGGGTCGGTCGAGCCCTACAAGCTCCATCCTGGGAACGAGCCCAGCGTCCAATAGGCTCTGAGGACATTTTTGGCAAGTACTTGGTGACACCGTCAAGTGATGCCGTCTACGTTGTTAATGGTAGGAGTCACACTGTAAATTGCCAGATCGGTGGCATGACCAAACCTAACATGGTTGTGTGGCTGTAAAATGAATATTTATTTATCAAAAGTATAGTGTACTAGTCCTTTGTTTTAAATGAAATATATGATCAATTTAGCAATATTGTATCTCATGAGGTAATGCTGGAATCCTAACTTCATTAAACACACAGTAACAATATTGCAATTCTTTGATTGGTACACACGAGATGCATATACACATATGTATGTCATATTTATATAACTAAATACATAACTAATGGCGAAAATGTAATTTGTTTCACTAGAGTCTTTAGTGTGAAATCAGTTTAAAACCGGCTATGGAATGTGTGGAATCTATCTTACAGCTAGGATAAAATGTATGTAAAATACTATCTAAGTTCTCAATATCTTATATCCTGCCTTTTTTATTATTTTCCACAAATGGAGATTAGTTAGAGTATCTGACTATAGAAAATTTAGAAATGGAACTTTTGCAAAAACTGATAATATTGTACGTTCATGCAGATGTGGTTATATTTTGATCGAATACAGATAATAAATCGATATATGTACATAATATAAATACTATAAATGGGATAATTTAAGAAGCGTGAACTTTACTTATAGGCGTGTGAAGTTTATGTGCTCATGAATGTAGTTTCAATTTAACAAAGAACGATTTTCCAAAACACATCTGAAAGAAGACATCAACCTAACATACAATCAAAAGATTTCGTGCAAAGATAATATGACTCAAAATTCCAACGAGTTTGACGAAATTTCAACGGTGTAGAATACGATTAGTTGAGTAAATTTACATAAGTTACTAACAACAGGGAATCGTGAAAAGATAACAGATGAAATTTCTTTCTTTCCATAACTGGTTTGATCTCATCTCATGTATTTTATGTACACTTAACAATTATGTGAATTTTTTATATGATTTTATGCAACTTACGACAATGAAAGTGAAATCGACATACATACATGCATTATTATAAATATGTTACATACATAAACCGAACGTTATTGTGAAAATAACTATTATAATAGAAAGAATACGAAGAATATAAGTTTAATTAGTGTTCAAAGCGTATTTCACACTTACATCCATGGACAGGTACAAATGAGATATTACTCAGTTTGATGTATATAACGAGTAAATATGTGTGGATGCAAAACTACAAAGAAGACATCATAAGTAAACCACATATGGCACAAAGTAAGATTACTGAATATAATCAATTGTTATAATAAATTTGTATAAAATCACATGAAAATGAGAATCAGAGAAAAATAAAAGATTTATATTACAACCGACACGACACACGTCACACATTAAATATAGTTTATCGAAACGTTTAATTATTTGTCATATTATTGCTTTTACATAAAATACATCAATTTACATTGGTCAAAACTATTTTACACATGAACATAGTTATATATTTATAGTTGGCCTTACACTGTCACTGTCACCGTCACCTTTCTCCTCATGTCCATTCGGCATTTTTGATCTTGAGTAGATGTCAATTATGGAGGCTTCAAGAAACCAGGTCAGTCTCTGTTACTAATCCGAACGCAAGAATATTTTCTGCAGAAAAGTGCTCCATGTTGAAAGCGTATCACAATAGCACATTAACTCAATCCATGAACTCGTTTGAAATAAACAGGATGTGCTTGTGTTCTTTTTGTTCATACGGATAAATTTGAACACTTTTCCAAATTGCTGGGTTAATTTGTTGAAATGGATCATTCCTTCAAAGAGAAAGTTTCCTGGGGAGGTTAGAAGTGTGACAACAACCACTTCATCATTAAAATTGCTTTCACTCGTAACGTTTGTAATTGCTTGAATAACTTCATTGTTTATATCTGATGCTGTGTGCTCTTTAAGCATCCCACAAGCTGTAACGGTACCCACGCGCAATTGTGTACACTCTGACGGCAAATTCGCATTAATGCTTTCCACAACCTTTTCAGCAGCTAATTTAATCATTATAGAACTAAAAGTGCATCCAGTCGGAGGAATACAAGCACAGTATTCTACGGGAACCTCTGATTCCTTGCATGAACGTATTGGCACCTTGGAGGAAAATAGACTTTGGCCTCGGATACTGGGAAGAACAGATTCCGATTGGATTCCTTTTGCAACGGGACTCGAGTAAGCAGTTAATATATGCCTGAAGGACTGATGGACATCGAAAGGTGTCACAAGCTGCCTACAAGCGAATGAAAACGTTTTATTTAAAATAGGTCGAGGAAACAGCATTGTGGTTTTCCTAATGCATACAAAAATGTATTCGTTTACCTGGAGTTCTCTTGTAGGGAATTTGCCCATGAAGGGTGCACCTTGATAACGGCTGGTGGAAGCTTAATCCATAAAGCTGGTAGTTTGTCCTCAAACCAACCGCTTGTGGTTGATCTGACTTCCAGAAAGCGATATCCATGATCACTCATTACTCATTACATAGAGTACTGTATTCTCTAGCAAACCCTTTTCATGGAGACGTAACAAGGATTTTGCCATCAAAGCGTCGGCAAGTTGCAAATTATTCATATCAGAATGAGTAAGATCAGTTAGCCAGGTTGTCAAGAAGTATGGTATCTGCTCAGTTTCGGCAAGGGTAGCTAAATCGACAATGTAGTTTAGAATTATCTCTTCTGGTCGCTGGTAGCCAATACACTCGATCAATTCGTCCTATTTTCAACACAAACACGAATTACGAAATTCTAGTAATTATTTCGTTTCTGTGCTCATAAACTTGCAATCATATTTGAAAAATATAAGAAAAAATCGAATAGTCTTACACCGCCACCTTTCTCCTCGTATGCAGCCAGCATAAAATGTCTTGAGTAAATGTCAACTGGAGGCTTTAAAAAACCGGTTTTAAAATAATTGAATATTGCGATTTTCGGAGCATCCTCTAAGTGAGCAGTTAAGTAGTTCAGTTCATCCAAGTTTTTCCAAAGATAAGGACAGTCGTCTTGAAAAATAGAAGTATTGCTGAGACACTTCTTTTCCAGTTCCGGTAGAGAAAGTGAAGACATTAATGGAACGAAGTTGGGGAAAGTGTTTTCTCCCACTGAAATAGGAAATAGTACAAATTGACCAGCTCTTGTAATGTAAAAAATAAAAAATAAAATTTCACACACATGCAACTAATAAGTGATTTGCTTACCTTTATTATATCCCACCATTTCAACAGGTTTAATGATATTTTCAAGAATGTCTACTGTGCGATGCATAAAACGGTGAAAGTTGTTACGCGAGCTTGAATCCCAGCCAATCACCAGAATGTTTGGAGGACGTCCGTAGTCTCTAAATTGCTGACACAACTCTGTTTTACTATCCATGTCTGAATTTCCATTTTTAGAGAGACAGTCCTTCCACCAAGCCAATTTCTTTGTAATATTTCTGTTGCTCTCATACGAATGTTGGTAAGGGGGTAGCATTGCTACCATATGAAAATGGCTGTAGGTAAAGTACCCTCCAAAGAATCCTTTAACTTTGCATGCTACTTTTATGAAACTTGCTTTGGTTTTGGTTGTCGTTTCCATCTGAAAGCATTCCTCAGAATATCTACGTAGTTGAATGAACAATTGTATTTTCTGAATTGTTTCAGCATTTCAAAAAATATAAATTTACTTTGTTAATTGCTAACCTATACAAGTTGTCTGCTGACATATTGTACGATTCCCTATCTTGGTTTATTCGTTCGACAATTTGGTAACAACATGTAATTTGGTCCACAGTTAGCCCCACCAATTTTAACGCAGTTTCATTAATTACAACCATCTACAGTTGAAATAATTTTAAAATTAAACGTTGTTGTAATACCTAGAAATGAATAGGTTCACTTTAAACAATGTCTAATTACATCGCCAATGACATGCGTCAAGCTCAAGTACGTTTCGGCACATTTGAATTTTGTTGGTGGCTTAACAAAAGGTCTTATTCCTACATCCCATACATCCAGATCCGGAATTCTGCACTTTGGCGTGTCTACTAGGAAGCCCCCATGAGAATATTTGTCTGCTACCTGCAAATCTTGAGAAATTTCATAGCAAAAATAACTATGATGAATCTTCGTTTGTTTGGAACAAATTGCAAATTGAGACATAGTTGAAGAAAAAGTAATTAAACCAACAATTATTTGACAGATCTATTGTTACTTCGCCACTCTGTCCAACACTGTCGTTGTATAATATCATTGTGATCGCGAAAATACTACCCACGCTCAGACATGATAATAGGGACTTAATTGTTTTCATACTGGTGCGCCTGCATTTCCTACGTCGGCAATAAAAATTGTGAAAATAGGAAGTCATTGAAGGAGCCATGTCTGGTGCTTGGTGTCTTTTGAAAAACCGTAAGTTTTAGGCTCCAACATAGACTAAACCCACAATACTACTGATGCAGACAAATGTTACTATAAATATTAAGAATCTAACTATAATCACTCCTGAAATGCTAACATGGAATATGAAAAATCTTTAAACTTTTAATGCTTATCTACGATGTCCCATAATCACTTGACCGAAGAAATAAGTGCTGACGACCTATAGGTAGATGCTAACTATGCAAACGTATCACTTTGCCCCTGATTTACTCGAACGTTGCCAGCTTTTGATATATCTAACGTATTTTAATTTTTTTGACTGCATCCGTAGAGTATTAATAATTGACATGTTGTAGAAGACACCTTCACTTCAGAACTCTACTTCCGGTACTCCAGTTTCATGTATGTATGTTACCGTAATCAATTTCTGAACTAGTTGCTTATCCTGAATAAAACTAAACGATTGTCTTCATTATTTTTTGTTCAATGCTTGACTTACTTCTTTGCACTTGGCAAGCCAGACCTATTCTGGCAATGATATCATTTCAATTCAAATTGTGTTATTTTATAATTCAAACTGTTGCAGTGTATGCTTACTTTTATGGAATATTTTGCTTTAAATGCTAGCCTTTCCATTTCTAAAACGAGCTAAAACCCGAATTGATATAAAAACATTGATTCTATTCAAATCATACATTCTACCTACACACAGGCAAACAAGGGTAACCTATTACAGTAAGAGAAAGAGACAATATTCATACCAGGATACCAGTCGGAAAGTAACAAAAGGCAACGTTTCTATATTCAAACTCAATACCCATAATTTATTCATACGCTATAATGTACATACGTGACATGCAAGATTGCCGAAATCATCCATTTCAACACACTATAATCCTTTTAAATAAATAAATGGGAGTAAAATCGAAAATGATTGATATTAAAATATGTAAGGCTACTCCTTTTCCTGCCTTTTGATATTATGAACTAACTGTGGATTTGTATTATTTTTAGAGTAGCTTTATAAAACATGGTCAAAACTGCTCATGCAAACTATAAATTTAAATCAATGTTCGATTTATAATATTAAAATTATACAGTAGTATTTCGCGTTGATCAACATAACTAACTCATAGTAATAGGGTTTTATTGCATGAATTTTTCTACCTTTCCATTAAAATGCTCCAGTAATGATTTTCCAACTTTGAGGACATAAACAACATAGCAGCATATACCCTCTTTTACCTTCCAGTTCCAGTGTGCAAAAAAAGTTTACATGTTTCTTTTCTTTGCTATGTGGCTGAGTACTGAGTATGCCGAGTATTTCACAGTAATAATATGCATATATCCAATTAAATTAATTTAAATTATAGAAATATGCAATGAAAATTAATGATAGGAAATTACAGTTTACATCATAATTATATCATTGAAATCAGAATGTCTTTATTTCATTATTGTAACATCTGAGATGAACGAAATTTTACTTCAAAATCTTTCGTTCTAGAAAAGCACAATATGTCAAAACATAAATTATTAGAAGCTAATCGAATTCACAGGGTAGGAAATAAAGATCTTGAACTATTTTTTCCACACATTTATTGAAGACACGAGGCAATATATTGCCTTGAACGATACTGATGACTGAAGGAATGTATCACATAAATTAAATATAAGTTACACGTAAAGCTAGATGAATATCTATTCGTTTTACTAAAAGTTGCATAACATTCTGCATTGTCATATTTGGTGTTAAAAACTTGTATCTAATTTGCAGCTATCAACTGCGGTAGTTTTAGAGAAACAACTTGCTTAACAGCAAAAATAGACTAGACTTTGTGACTAACTAACGGGGGTTTTGTACAACATTTT
This sequence comes from Entomobrya multifasciata, assembly GCA_034693345.1. NCBI lineage: Eukaryota > Metazoa > Arthropoda > Collembola > Entomobryomorpha > Entomobryidae > Entomobrya > Entomobrya multifasciata. The sequence continues at coordinate 7,519 of JAQFXM010001599.1, read as the reverse complement.
TGAGTGATTGATGAGATATTATACGAGTCTGCATGAAAATTACAGCTCTTTCTAGAAAGTCTGATATTTGTAAGTTTACCACAATATTAATGGACAGTGAAAGCTACGGGGGTGGAACATGCAAAGTACAACACTTATCAAGAAAGTTATTATCGTTGCATTTTTAGTAACTTTTTTCATTTCTTTCTCATAATAACACCTTATCAAATAATTTTGAACAACAACAACAAGTCAGATGATTGGAAAGTCTAGAATCATCTTCATTTAACTAGATAGAAGAAGATGGACAACGATTGCAAATTGCAACCAGAACATGGAATGCTCAAATCACGCGTTTAAGGTTTCTCTGTATTATGTATACTTATCTATAAGTCTAGCGTATTTCCTAACTTATCGTCAAAGCATAATTATTAATAACACTTGATAATACGTTAATTGCATTACGACTCATGTAAGAGTTAACTAATTAAAGTAAACTATCAATCATAGACTAAGTGTTTTTCACTACTTAAAGTTTACAATCACTGATCAGACAAAATTGAATTACATGTTATGATGTTATGAATTAGATACTTATGGTCTAAATCCAACAGAATAAATATCATAAAAATGTACCAAAATTTGTTGGCACATACGAGGTACGAATTCTATAAAATAGAGGTTAAACAAAAATTTGTTTCCAAATTTAGTTATTGCTTTAAAGTCACAGTCCCCAAAATCGTCGTACGTAATCAAATATAAAAAATAAAATATTAGTTGTAACACAATTGCGGGTACAAACAGGTATATATAATGTATAGTATCATATAACCTTGCTTTAAATACAAAAAAGGCATATGTGAAGCTAAAGCTAAACAACAAACATGACTAATTAACACTGTTTCAGTTTTAAATCTAATGAAAATTATGCTGTAAGGCAAAAACAAAGTTTTTCAAGGAAATCATTTTTGACGCAACTCACATCTGTCGTGATTTTATTCATACGCAACAAGTCTCCAACAATTTTGTAGCTCTGTAGTTTAGTATTGGACAATACATTAGCTTCAAATAGAAACTCACCTGGACTAGTTTCAAATGCGACAACATAAGTGACAAAATTAGTTGAATTACTATTTGTCGAAGCATTTTGATCTGGGTCTTCTATTACCCCACCGGCTGTAATTTTCTGTAACTTCAGGTGGGCACACACTTTTGGCAACTGTTCATTAATGTGACTGATTGCTTTATTTGCTGCAGAAATAACGTTACTATTGTTGGTTTGAAGCTTTCGTGGTGCAACGCATGCACAGAGGTTATCAGAAACACCCGCTTCGGGACATTTTCTTGATAGTGAAACTTCTTCAAAAAATGTATGACCGAATTTTCTTGGTATCGGTTCTCCTTCGAATGCTTTTGAGTCTGGAATATGACCAACGTCAGTGAACGTGTTTAAGATATGAACAAGTGTTGTATATAGATCCATTGGCGATGTCAGTCTCCTAAATTGGACAAAAAAGAAAGAAAAATTGATAAATTTTCTTATGAGTATTAAATATTTTCAGATACAACTATTTAAGATGGGTTTCCACCCACGACTTACAAGGAATTTTGCTTCACGGCCGGAAGCCAAGTTGGGAACTGTTGACGAATCCTTTCAGGAAGGTATATCCAAAAGTTTGGAAGTTTGTCTTCCTGCCATCCTGCGAAGGTTTCACGGATCATTCCATAACGATAACCGTGATCGCTCATAAAAAACAAAATTGTGTTTGAGAGGTCAAGATTTTTTAAAAATTGTAGGTAAGAGTCGTCTGCAAACTGAGCTCCATTGAGGTCTCCATGAGCTAGATTCGTTAGCCAAGTGTAAATGAACACAGGTGTATTATTTCTTGAGGAGACGGATAGCAGATCAGAAATATATTTATGAATAGTTTCATCAACAGTTTTACTCCCAATGCAGTCAATTGAATAAGTCTAAATCAAATTTAAAAATTAAACAGTTAAAACTGCAAACATCGTAGGTATTTTAAATTCAAATTATATACTTAGTACTTGCTCCATGAATTTTAACTTACAATTGCAGGTGAATGATAGTGAACGCCCAACATAAAGGGTCTAAAGTAGTAATCTACGGGTTGTTCTACAAAACCAGTCTTGAAGTAGTTAAAGGTAGCTAAAAGTGGTACATCTTCGATCAATGCAGTTAAGTAGTTGGCTTCACCAAATTTTTTCCACAAGTATGGACACAAGTCTTGACGTGTGTTTCCGGAGAAAAAGCATATTTTCGTCAAATCGTCGAGTTGATAACCACTAATGAAAGACACTGCATTTGGAAATGTGTTTTCTCCAACTGTAAAGTTGTAATAAGAAATTGTTTATTAAATGACAATTTTTATACACACAGCCAGACAAAAAACGACAAAACTATTTATCCGGTTGATACCTTTCGTATAGCCAAGCATTTCCACAGCCCCGATTTCTTGAAGATATGCTCTGGTCTTTTTCATATTTCGTTGAAAACTCAAACGAGACATGGAGTCAATACCCAAAAGAACCACATTGGGAGGGACTTTATGCAGTTCTTTCTTTTCCTCAGAGGATTTCAGTTTTTTGGTATGCAAGTTATCAGTTTGAGATGGATGATTGGAACTATCTATATTTTTAGGAGTACTAGTACTAACGTCAACATTAGTTTTATTTTTATGTTTTGGAGAAACTTTGTGTTGCTCATTGACATGATTTAATTCATCATTTGAAGGATTTGTATGATTTGACCAATAAAATATTTTTTCAATTGTTTTTGAGCTTCTATTTGGCAGTGGCACGGCATGAAAATTACGGTATACTACATCCATAGACCAAGGAAAGTATTTGGACTGACATATGACACGGATAAATTCGTCTTTCAGAGGACTCACAGCGTCCATGGGGGTGCACGTTTTGGAATATCTAAAACACATAATAAGACAATTAATTATGCATTGCAACATTTTCCACATTTTGTTTAATTATGCATGGATTTTCTCTTACATGATTTGCAAGTCGGCATATTCATTATAGTGCTCTGGTGACTGATGAACGCGTTCAATAGTTCGATAACAACATGAAATGGATTTAAGAGAATATCCAGATTCGTACAAAGCCGTAAGGTTGATGATAAGATTCTGCGCATATTGAAATCATAGTGGTAAAACATTGAATCCTACAATATTATATCGAAATGAGAAAAGGATTTTCTCGTTACCGAATTTTCGGTGTAAGTCCACTCCCTGTTCTTGTGACAGTCCGATCGTAGAGATACATTGCTCAAAAAAGGTTGAATAGTCTTGTCCCAAGCACTAATATTCAAAATTCGACATGTTGGCGTGTTTACTATGTAGCCAAGCCTTAAGTGCTCATCGCCTTCCAGAAAATCTATGCAATGGAAAATAAATCAATGAAAAACTTTTTCCTTTGACTTTGGTTTCATGAAATTGTAGTTTTATGTGAGTACTCACAATTTGAGCGACCACTCTGTGGACTAGAGCCGATAAATGTAAGGACAACCTGGGCTGAATACGTTAACAGAAAAATAATAAACAACGCAATTAGAGATCGAACCCGGCTGTGTGCTCCAAGGGGAATTCTGAGTTTTAGCATTGCAATGCATTAACTGATAGGACTTTCCAATTGACTTCATTGTGTTTAGACTGCATAGTTTGTCTGCATTTTTGTTTCTTTCTATGTCGTTTTCTCTTCTTGATTAGCCGACCAAACAATTGGTGTAATTATTTTTCCAGTTCTCAGTCACTACGATAGTAGAACATATCACGTAAGAACATTTTTGTCCTTGATGATCTTGATGGATACAAGAAACTATACGAAAGACAGTACTGACGGGAAAGGAAACCCAAAAATCCACATTTCTCCGTCCGTTCAAAATCCGAGGCTGGTACAACGTTTTCTCTGACGTATATAAAGTCAAGACCGAGATTGACAGTAGCGTGGTGTAACGTAGGGCGCTGGAAGGAGAAATGAGTAAACTCAGATTACGTGTTGTGGAATAGTTGTGTTGTCCTTCAATCCCAATCAGCAATAAAGAATACTTTAAGCATTCTCAGGTTGACAGCAGCGATCGATTTCCCTCCTGTATACATACATAATAATACACATAATTTTATTGCCTATATGGCGTATTTTCTTCATACTAAACACCTTATCTATATCTATACGTTCTAACTTTTTGAATATTGTATATTGTTAAGTTTTTGGACAAAACTCTCATGATGTTATGTATATTGATTTCATTTTGCGGTTTTTATCTTAAAATAGATTCGATTGGTGTGGTGTAAGAAATTTTTTCAGCTATCAATAATCAGATCAAAATATCATATGAACCCTATTATTGAAAGGTCATATGAAGATTATCCACAAGTATGCTTGAAACAATGAGCCTCAACGTATTTTGTGTAGCTCAAAGAACAAAGAAGCGACTATAATGTCATATCATGTGTGTGTAGGGCTTCGCTCTTCAAAAAAAGGTTTTGATGAAATTGTGCATCAAATATATTCATACATCTTCAGTGTGTCTATCTATAAAGATTACTACTAGTTCATTTGCTTTTTGTTACATAAATCTTGTAGTTTTGCTGTTCAACAATTTAAACATACTACGCATAATTTTTGGTAAATATTTACCTAAATGTTAATGAATTTTATAAGAAAATACGTCGACATTTACCGTCATCATAATATAAATACTTTGAGAACAATAGCAGGAAAAGTATGTAGTAATATTATTTATGTAACATGACATTAGTGTAAAATTAGATCTTGTGGTGACGTTTCAAGCCTGGAAAAAAGTGAATACAGTAATTATCCGTGTCTTGCGCTTGCGGTCGTTCGAAACTAGTCTTAGGTATGTACAAAGTTTACAAAGAACCATTTACAAGACTAGTGCATCATTTTCCAGTACGTAACATAATTATTGTCATACGTTGTATTATAATACATATTATAATGTAATAGTATTATACTATACTATTATATTCATGTTGATACAAAACGGACGAAAAAAGATTTCATGTTTTTTTTTACTTCCAAATGTAATTATCATTTACTACATGTGATGAATATATATATTCATTTTTATAACCGTTAATATTAAAATGTTTTTTTCCTTTGTTCATTAAATATGGCGTACGGGGCTGCATAATTAAAATACTGCATGCAGTATGCAATGAAATTCACTTCACTGCAACCCCATCTTTCTACAGGCAATATCTAGCATTGAATTGATATTACATAGGATAAAAAATGGACTGACACTGTGAGCTTTATAATGACAATGAGGAAAAATCCTCACGCAATATCATGTGATGAATGAAAAGACCTATATCCTATAATTTTCATATTTGTGGAGCAGAAATAATAATAGATTACAGACACCCCTACATCCTTCATATTTCTCTGACAGTTGTTACCTCCGTTCTATCTGCCCACACATAAAATACTGCTCTTCATGACATAATTTCCTCTAAAATACGTTATCTAAGTATTCCATATGGGAATAACAAGCAAACACAAACTCGATTATTTTATTTCACCAAAAATAAAACTGTTAGCTTGTATTATTTTCTGTTAAGAAGCAAAACAAACTGCGTGGTATCATTTATTTAAAAAGTAACAGGTTTTTCTTTGCTGTGCTGCGTTTCAAAAATGTTCCATACACAAATGTACAAATGTAGTTATACTTGCTTTACTGCATTGTTTTTGGAGAGGTTTTCACTTGAAAAAACAGCTTTTCTTAAAAAATCGATACTAAGAGAACAAGTCAAAGAACTGCCTCGTCCTCGTCTACCAAACATAAAAAGTGGCTTATCATAACCAAGCAAACGTTTCCGCTTGAATTTATCAGATCATAAAATTTTATTATTTTAAAGTATAAAGCACTTTTTCAATTCACCTAAATTTAGTGTTATAACGGATTTTGTTTTTATTAGCAAGTTTCGCTCACGTTCTTGATTTGATATTTACTTGAGCTGCAACCGACTTTTGTTTTTGGTCTTGTATTATTAATTGCGTTCAATGTAATGCTTTGTGTTTGATTCGAACAATTGCATTGACATGAGTGTTGGATTTACATTGAATGTGGCAGCCATAAAATTAATTAATTTATGTGATGCCTCAAAAACTCAAACCCGTGACCGCTGGTATCTCTAGTACGCTTCATTATTGCCAAATAAAAGAAACTTATTAAATATTAACAACTAACAGAATTGATAGAGGGGCACCTGCCAGCAGTCCGCCTTACTCCACGGAACCAAACTAGAACCCAGTCGTACCAGTTGTCCAATTGAGTGAATATATCACTCTGATAGCCAACACAAAGCACACAAAACTTTTCATACGTGCATTTTTAATAATATTATTTGTTATCCAAGTATATATACATAACTGATATATCACTTTTCGGGTTATTGTCACTGTTGATTCAGCCCAAACCCTACAATAACACCCCTTTATTATTTGTCGTCTCCGTGTATGCTAACTGACATATTTACGTTTCATTTCATCCTTATATTAAAAATTGATACCTCAAAAAACACGTTATATTTTATAGCAAATTTTGCAATTGGAACATGCGTGGAACAACTGACAACGGAAATATCTCCCACGTGAACTTTCACCAGAAATATACAATTTTGGTTGCAAGTTGCAACGTTTTCATTTTAAATACTGCATAGTGAAAATTAATACTACAGAGCTAATACGGATAATTAGCTGCCACACAGATTTTAACCATATGTGGCTTGTGAGTATACTGTAGCTTATATTATTTAGCCGAGTAAATGCTCAAAAAATCTTACACTTTAATTGAATGTGAGCATTTAGGTATATTAAATGTAGAGCAAAAAATAATCAAATCTTAATTTTTTAAAGTTCAAAACTGTGTATGTCCAGGGAGTGGGCAAATTTCCCGGGAGTTATTTTTTCCAAGCCTTTACCGAATTCCCGTCGAGGCTGTTCTGGAGACGACTCTTGTTGAACTGTAAAGCACGGGTGAATGGTGTGTAGACTAAGTCTTCCAGATATACATGTCCAATACAGCACACTACCGAAACTTTTTGGTATATATGCTTTAAACTTGTGAGTAGGAACAGATTTTCGATATAACACCCAAAATGAAGGAGGTGCTTTGCTTTATTGTGAGTCTTACTCCGAAAACGGAGTCTCCCTTTCTCGTTCAGACATACCAGTATCGAAAAACAGGGAAAGTAAAACAAGCGTGCTCACTGTACAATATTCTCTTTCCCGTATGCCTCAGTATAATAACACGTTATTGTGAAGACCTACGTATAACCGCTAACTTGCATTTAGTTTCCTTTGCTTTGTTATTGACGCAAGCAAACTGACTGTCAATGTGACGAAGGGATATGGAGTGAGAAAAGTATAGGAAAAGACCTTACTTTTGTTATCACGAAGCATAAAACACGAAGTATAATATCAATCCAGAGAGATAAAGCACAATCAGGGTAGTTCATAAAGACGAAATACTTTTTTA
>JAQFXM010001598.1:0-30677 GCA_034693345.1 Entomobrya multifasciata | reverse complement strand
CACCGTTGGATGGTCCAGCGACGGAACCGTCCTTGACTTCCTTGAGGACAGCATTGATCCTAGATGTTCATAAAATGAAATGCAAACATCAGTACACTTGTCATGAATAAAATAAATATAATTTTTTTCGTAAGTAAATTTAAATCCCTTACATTCCAAAACTGTATTGGGTGTGTCCATCGGTTCCGAAGAGATTGTAGACAACGGAAGATCCAACGCTGATTCTGTTGACAGTCAAACTTCCATCCTTGATTTCCAAATCGTAAACACCGAAACCAGTGGAGTTGAGAACATCCTATTTCATAAATTAAAGAAATTTGCATTGTGTTTAAAACAAATCAAAGTGGAGCAGAAGATTACGCATTCATTTTCTGTAAATGGAAGCTGTGTCTCAATTTACCCTGGAGTTGGCATCGGGGCAGTAGTCTCCGGAGATACCTGGAGCACGGACGCGTCTTGGAGCGTTCTTGCATTGAGCATGAGACCTGTACTTGCGGACTTGTCCATGATTGGCATCAGTACCAGGAATGACGACGTATTCAGTAACACACTCACCGACTACGGTTTCCTACAGAGCGCAAAAGATATCATTACTGAAAATGCCAAATCATTGCATACTAATTAACATTTACATAGCATTTATATTTTTACGTACTTCTTCAGTTTGGAAGATACTTCCTTCATGAATATCAACATCAGGTAAGTCCAATTGTAAAGCTGAAGCAATACCCCGTTGCATGTTTTGGGCCCAGATGGGGATGTCCTTGTTGAGGACGATTCCCTTGGCTCTGCCACCTTCAACCTTGACGGCAAAAGGCTCAGAAAGAGGAGCAAGCTGTGGGAAGGACTTGTGCTCAAAATCAGGAAGAGGCTTCATCTGCCATTCTCCGTTGTAAAGACCAAGTTCGACATTGTTCAGCTGGACGTTCAACACACTGGCACCTCCTTGAATGTGGAGCTCTCCAGTGAAATTGACAGCGGACGCAAAGCTAACGTAATCCTTGGAACCGGCGATAAGGGAAGCAGAATATCCGTAAACGTATTCCTTTCCGGACTGGAACATGGCAGTGCCAACATCTCGCTTTACAAAAGCGGAGCTGCTGAGCACAAGGCCTGTATATTTTAAAAGAAAAATTTAAAAATTAGTTTCTAGCTTTTTTCTTGATTTTGATTACCACAAGAAACCTACACTAAAGATATCTGTACTGTAAAGCTTACCCAGAAGAATAAGGTATTTCATATTTAAAGTTCAGACGACGATCCGGTAGGGAAATTGTGTGTGTGTCAAGAATACTGTTAGGCCGGGGGCCTGAAAAGGAATGAGCTGAAGATGGGAGTCAAACTCTATTTATAATCATGGTTCCCTGCTACGTCAATTGTATTTGTTCTGTCATGTCATATATGCATATGTAGTAATTAAACATGATTTTTAATTTAATAAGTCAAAGTGTCAATTCAGCCACAATTAAATACATTTATACTTGCAGTGTCCAGTGTCCACATATATGTGTATGCATATGCATGAATATCAGACTACACCTACAATTTTTTTATGAATATCATATTTTTTCTTTTGCATCGGCATTGATTAATATTTATCTTCTGTTTGATTTCGGATAAAAAGACTTGAAAAAATCATCCAATCAGCCAACAAGAAATATCAAGTCACTGTGAATATGTCGGTTTTTGAAGTAAACAAGGTATCTACTTTTAATCTTTGTCTATACGCACGTATTAAAGCTTATCCCATCAAATGGCATTACTCATATTACATCTTAAAAAGAATATCTTACTTTTATCTTTATACAGTTGGAATTTTTTATGCTTATATTTGTCATAATATGGTATAGAGATAACAAGGATTGGTGATTATGTCATTGCGTCCATGTACCATATAAGATTTTTTAAAGTATTCTTTCTTTAATTTGAACGTTTAAAAAAACTACATCTCATGTAAAAAAAAATATTAAATAGATAACATTTTCAACTTTAACTCTTTTACGTGACTGCCTACATTGATTGTAAATGTAAAATTGTTGAGGTGAAGGGCTGTACAAGGCAAATAAGTAAAAATGTGAGCAAGTAAAAAAATGGTACGATTCGGTAATGTAAATATAAATCGGGTATCTTGTTTTCTTTTCATTCTCGTAATCTTCCAACCTTTGGAAGATGCGTGATGTCTGGAGATTTCAATTTTTAAACGAATTTACCGTTCTTAAATGTGTATTTGACTTTTGATTCCACAATGTTCTTTTCAGTTATTACATTATATGTAGTGCTATAAAATTCTCATGTCTTTAATCAGATTTATAATTTAGTCTAAAGCATAAATTTAGCATTACATTAATGTATGTATGTACAGATCGATATCGATATAGTCTTAGCTCTAAACCTTGACTAAATAGTTCATCAATATGCATTTCATGAAGTCTGAAGATCGCACAAGTCATGAGATGAGTTTAGCAGTTAGCAACAAGATTGTGAGCGATGCGACTTGCGAAATTATTTGCGATTCCAAAGATGCTGCGAGACCCAGACCATTTTTTAACCTAGTACGCCTGTTTGTCTACCTTGAGAATCTTTTCTCTTGTCTTATTTGACAAAATTAAGGAGTACATTTCAGCCTTCTTATTTTTTTGTGATAAGAAAAAAAAATCTGTTTTGAAATGGGTTAATGTAATTTTTGCCTTTGGACTACTAACTGGAGTGACCTGGAAATAACGCTAAGCAAAAAATGAAGTCTAAAGATAAAAGTTCAATATTCACACTCATCGCGTATAAAAATAGTAATGCATCAATCAATCTCCAGCAAGTGATAGTTGATAATTGTTGTCCGAGTTTTCCTGGTCATATTAATGGGTTCATAAGAGCAAGAGCCATAGTCAAAATTGACAAGTCTCCTAAGATCATCTATAATAAATAATGATAATGAAGGCATGATATGATAGACACAACACACAACTACATTCAACACTTAATATATGCCAATTTCGCGTAAATACAATGGTTATGTCAACTAAAACTAATTAGTGGAACTGAACATTTTACAAATATGTATCTGCATTTAGGTATACCTTAATTAGGTATTTTGGAAAACCTAGGTACATATAGTCATCAACATGGACTTAAAATAGGATAAAGTACATTAAACTCCAGCCTCTCGCCAAACTCGATAATTTTTTCTGCACGTCATTTGTTGCGGTCCCGTCATTTTATTGCTAAATATGTGTTTATGACTTTTGAATGAAATCTTCTTCCTAGGTTCCGATTTCAAATCCGTATGACATCAATTAAACTCCTTAAATGTCAACAGGTTGGGTATGTGCTGTTTCTGAATTGGGTTGTGTGTTGTGTGGTTTGTGAGTAAACAGAAGATGGACCATGGGGCATTGTAAGAATCTTTATATGACGCACATGTACCTGTACCATCCATGTATTTTTAGTTAATATCCCTTCCAAATTTGTGTGCAAGCAGCTTGAATCCAATTTCTTTCAAAACGCTTGGTTCATTATCAAATCTGGTAATGGTTTTTTCCAATTACATCTCACAAGTCGCCAGATAATGTAAACAAATGATTCATTATAAAATTTATCGGAGAAAGCCAACAATAATTCTGTTGGTCTATAGATATATGCACAAAATACACAGTGTACCAGGCGTACGTACTAAAAATCCTCGCTTTGGACAAAGTTCATTTTTGTTGTCAATTATTCATGATATATAAACATTCTTCATGCCATTGATGAACATTATCGCATGTTCAAACAATTAAAAAGCATGTTGAGAATAATGATGCCTGTTTTCTTGTCTTTACTTCTGACTAATTCCTTAATGGTAATTAATATTTTCAATTCACATGGGAAATGCTGCACTAAACTCCAAGTCACAAGATGGGCATTTTAAAGTGTTACAATATATTCCTGCTCGAAGAACACCTTACACTGGACAGGGGAACATCTTTTCAGTAGTAATGAATCAATCATATCTGAATTACATCTCACAAACAGATAAGGTGAATGGAATTATTTATGTAGTATATATGTATGTAGGAAATTGCATAATTTCGGTAAATTAACTTCTACTTTAAGGTGTATAATATGAAGATAAGCTGCACACGTAGAGATATTGGAATTATCTACCAGAAAAGGATAATGAGTAAAAGCTTAGCTAGATAACATCCCTTGATTAGCAAGTTGCTACATTTGAATTTGAATGAATGGATTTTTTTGCTAAAAATATTTGTCACTCCCGTAAATAGTCCTGGAAATATAAGGTTTTATCAACATTATCAAAACTGACTTTTACGTCCAATTAGCTTTGATTCTTGTGACATTTACCACGTATACCTATTATTCTACTCATTTATGCACTCTATAAATACGAACTTACCAAGCTGCAGATTTAAATGCTTTGACCTATGACATAAAATTTTAAATAACAAATGTTTACTCTTCTTTAGTGGCAGTAAACAGTTTTCAAAACTGTTTTCAATCGAGAGATCTAGTATGTTCGATTCATTTGATTCATGTGGGAACAAATTTTTACACAAATCGATCAGTAGTTAGGAAGCCATTTATGCAGAACAGACAGGAAGGGCCATGGGAATAAGAGTAAGAAATAGCAACCGAAATTCGGAGACTTAAAAGTTCATTCAGTGGTGAACGACCTTGAACTTCAATAGTTATGTAGAAGATGAATTTTATATTTAAAAAGCAGAATGTGTATGCGCCTATTTAATCCCAATGATTACTAAATGTCATCGATAAGATGATAAGAATATGCTGACTCTAGTCTAATACCATTGCGTGCCTTAATTGCTAAGATTAATTTGCCATTTCTTATCGTTATTAGATGAGATCTTTCCATCGCTGAAAAATATGATTTCCGTCATTTTAATAACGGCAAAGTCACTGAATGAGTAAAAGAACAAATCAAAGAGAAATTTGCACCGTCATCATAAAAACTTCATTAGATTAATAAAATATGTATTTTTGAGCAAACACAAATGATAAATGTGTGTGATAGATGCAGTAACTTCATGATCATCACATCATAAAAAATGTTTTCAATGAAAAATTAAAGCACACAACAGTATATAACCAACAACCAATATCAAAGCAGTTAGTTTTACATTATTTAAAAATTTATTTTTCAAGAATACGTTCCAATACCAATTAACATAAGAATATTTATAACTGAGATACAAGAAGTAATGTTAATAGAGGTTACATACTTAACCTTAAAATCAAATTATAAGTTAAAAACAACAAATCTGCAAACTACTTAAAGTGTAGTAAATTTTATCTGCGTATTCGTACACATTTTATGCACTTCAAACTAACAATTTTGTGATTGTTAGTTTAAAAAGCTTTTTGTATCGACATTATCGTTTGAAATGTTAGCAAAACGTAATAGGCTTACATATTGTAATAATTTTATACCTCGATTTTCATCCATCAATACACTGACCTTCTTTAACTATCCAAGAACTTGGACTTTCATTGTAAGGATTGTTATCCCAGTTGCCACACAATCCACAATTGACACCTCTGAACATTGAACCTAAATCAACAGTTATGAACGAGCCAGTATATCGGACTGAAATTTAAAAAAAAACAATTAACTTTAATTTTAACTGCTGAGGGGTTTTTTTCGTACCATTTTCGCAAAGACATTACAGCGAGACGTAAATATTCAGTATTAGGTCAGGCGAAAGTAGTGTCGACATTTCACAGCCATTCCGCTTATGTGAAATTTTACTTTTCATAATCGGTCATACTTTTTATTTAATGGTGAACATATGCATACACATACGTAAAATTGACAAAATTGAGTCTCACCTGTGATAGAAGGCAGAACAAAGGTAACGTATATCTCATCTTTACGGTTATAAATGAGGAACTTGTCGGCCTTGCCAAACTCTTCGAAATTTCTGAAAGTTTTCAATGATCCATCAATCACAACGGTTGTGGGACTTTGCAGCTCAATTCGCGTATCTTGAACTTGGATAATTACTGCCTGCAAATGCACCACACCAATAAATTGCATAAAAATTTAGTTTGAACCAGTCAAAACCCATTTCTCATAAAAAAGTCATAAATTTGATAAAATTAGTCTAGTCATATAACAGTTCTCGTTGCTTCCATTCATTCCTTTGTTTCATTCATTTTTAATTGACTTACAAGTTGTTGATTAGGCATCTGCCGTGCCAAAATTGCATATTGGGATCTGCTGCTGCAATCTCCACTGACAAGAACACTACATTCTGTACTTAATGCAATAGGGTACAAGAAACTGTCCAAGGTCAAAACTGCTGCTGGTGAAATGGAACATGAGCCTATAATCGCATCAAATATGGAGGCATTTTTATAGAATTTTTGATTACAAGGCTAAATCATTGAAATTTTAAAATCCCTTCTCTACCTGATAATCCAACAAGTCGCTGAATTTGTTGTAATGGCGAAACTCTTGCAGGAAAGGGATCAGGTACCAAAGCTGAAGGTAGCAAGCTCAAGTCAACGTCATGAAAATGCCTTTCTTCTCCATCATGCTTGGAATAGTGAACATTCATTCGAGGGGCATTTTTTTGCAAATCAAGATTAATTTCGACATCACCAATTGTATAAAGTGCATCGTCAGCAGATGTGCGATGACCGTGCTGATCAGGAATGTGAATGTGATCTGAACCATCAATTTCTGACGAATCCACTAGGTATGGTGACAAGAAACCAGCGGTCAAATGTGCCAATGTAGCCCATCGTTTTTTCGCCTCCTTTTTAACCTTTTGATTAGACATGTAGAAAATATATCTTTTAATTTTGTTTGTATAAAACGATGTGGCAATTCAACTTTTGTCATATTTTAGCAATTGACGTGCAAAAAAATTCTCAGAAATTTCATATCTGTTTTTGTTGACAAAAAGCGATTTAAGCAAACAAAACCATTTATTGTTAATTTTAGCCAAGCAAAATAAAATAAGACTATTCAGAGTCTGTGAAAACATTTTTTCACGCTCATCAACGTTTCTTGACCTTTATGGCATACAAATGAGTAACCAAAAAATTAACCCATCCCATTTTATCCAGAAAAAATAAGAATCCTCTGGAAGGTTCTTTGATTACCTTATATGAAAGCGATAAATTTGCTGACCGTAATCCCGTTTGTTCCATCATTGCTAATTCACAAGATCTTGTTGGTGGAATAAATTTTCCTGGCCAAAAATTACTAGCTTTGTCCGCTTGGCACTGGTTGTACGGCCACATCGCTGCAGCATCCGCTTCTCCACGTTGTTCTTCAGACCTTTCTGCATCTCCAGAAAATGTAATCTCGGCATGATTATTTAAACAAGGTAAATCTTGTACCGATGATTGACGGTTTGGTTCCCCGGGAGCAAATTTCCCCATCCTCAAAGTAATCGTTTGATTGATAGATGGTTCACTTTGCCCCGTAAATGCTAAAGGATCCTCCCAACCTGTACGAAGACGATTGTCGATTTCCAAGCATATCATTCCACTTTGCCCAGCAGGACCATTTATAACGGCTCCCTTTACAGTGATTTGCTGATTTTTACTCTCATTTTGTTTGGTATCTTTAAGAATTGCATGAAGATCAAGTTTTGTCTCCGATGGTTCTTCTCCTTCGTGGCTGTAGACAAGTGTTGCCAGAATTTCTACTTTGGGAGGAGAAGTTCCCGTTTTCTTACTTATAGAACCACTTATCTACATAATATGTGAAAAACAACTTTAGTTAATCATTCAAACTTAACGATTGGAAATAACTGCATGCATACATGGCTTCGTGTCAATTACTTTTTTAGTGCTTGTAGTTGCAGTTGGGTCTTGTGATAAAACAGCTTTCATTCCACAAGTTTCCCCATACGGCGATATAAGTAGGGAGTCGAGAGCATGATCTATTCCAAGTTTAATTATGGACGTGACAGAACCAAAATTGCTGCGAAGGAAATAATATTATTAAATTTCAAAGAAATTTTCTATAACCGCATGAAAATTTGTGTGTATCTATCTGTCTCTATCTATCTCTATGTAACTTGTGTTGTCTCAAAATACCCCGTATTTTTTCCAGTGTCACTGAAAAACACTCGAATTCGTTTCAAAAGAGCAGTCTTCGAGTGATCTCTTTCACAGTCGACGTATTTCACTTCAGCCGTAACTCCACGAAGCAGTTTTAGGGATCGCTGTGCTAAAACTCGCTTAGAGAACGCATAGGGATAAATAATTTTAGGAAGGAATATTTCTAAAATACAATGTTACACACATGCAAAATTGAATGCAAATCTTTAATGTGTTAGTAGGTCATACATCTTTCCGGAAAGCGTCTCCTTTCGTAACGGTTTTTCTTGAGGAACAAGCTGGACAGGATTCCTTCAGTTTGGCTTCTGCTTGTTCGTCCATGATTCCATTCGGAATGTCACCACGAAGGGACACTTCCGACGTAGCATGTACCATTACAGCGAAGGGGTTGTTTGCTGATCGAGCACAAACGAAATGTTTAAAGCACTAAGCTCATAATATTTCATACTTATGTTAATGTAGGGTAGTGTGAATTCTCACCCTTTGGAATGTAGAAATTAAACTGCAGTGCACCCGGACGACCCCTCGAAGCGCTACTAGAAGAGCTATGTAAAGGTGAACGAATTCGTAAAGTTCGTAGCTTACTAACAGTCAGCATAGTGTTGATGGCTGGAATGTGGTTCGTGATCCCAGTGGTTGCAAATACATTAACCCTAAATGTATTATTTCAAAAGTTATGTATTTCTAGGCATTATATTCATACATGTATATTTGTAGATTGTTGTATCATGTATTTAAACTCACTGAGACAGAATATCTACTTCCGTCTTAGTGACACCTCCAGCATTAGAGGTCTTCGTGATATTAGTTGTCACTGCTGACAAAGTCGCCACATTGGCAAATATGGACACTGGAGTTCCGATTTCCAGTGGCTGCTGGTACCGGATTCCCCCAGTGAACCCTGGGTTTTGTACACTTACTGCTATTCCAGCAGAAAGTTTTTTCCAAGATTCATTAAACTGGGTTATTACTACAAAAATGTTGAATTGCAAAAATTTTGCATCAATATAACAAGTAATCAAGCTAAAGAATAAGATTAAATGATTTGATCATACTTGATCGTATTCGCGCCCCAATATTTTTCTCATTTGCCGAAAAATACTGCACAGCTTTTCCACTGTTGATTATCACTAGCTCGAGTTGCAGTGGTTTTTGACGCCTTTCTTTAATGTCAATTTTTGATAAAATTTCCAAAACCTTTTCCACATTTCCGTCAGTAATGTCTGGGATCTGGTCCTCCAGAGCTTTCTCCAAGCCTTGCAATCGTAAATAGAACTGGAAAATAAAATGTTTTTTAGTATGGAAAAACAACTGCTTTTATGTTTACAAGACAATTTGAGCATACGCCAAAAAACGAGTTGGAAAAGCCTCCGATGTAGCTGTTGACGCCCATATAAATTGAAAGTGGGATAACAGAACTTCCTGGTTTTTGAAGAGTAATGAAAGTCATGCGTCCAAAACCATTCTTTTTGTCGTAATAATCCAGCGCATATGAAGCAGTTTTCATTGGATCAATTTGCCCCGGAGGTAGATATTTCAGGACAGTCCTTGCGTGTGAGCCTCTAAGGAATTAAGTTACAAAAAATTGATAATAAAATAGGCAGTAATTCTTTTTAATTAAAGTAACTGAGTTTGATTGGGCTATTACACTGGATTACAAGGATACTCCGTTTTTGACATCAATGTCAGAGTAGATCTGACAATGTTTACTGTCTGTGGGCAAGGTTCTGACCACATAAAATACGCAATTTCGTGTAATACTCTTTCATCAGGTCTGGAGCCCATTAAAAAGCCAAAAACTGATGTTCTTGTTTCACAAGATTCAGAACGATTGAAAAATACTGGGAGTAAGACAGTCATAACTCGATCCCGTTGTTCCAATATCAAAGGTCTCAGAGACCAAATGGATTGGATTCGCACAATGTTATCATATTCAGGGTGAAGACCTTGGGCAATCTCAAATGGTTTCTCTAGAGAGCGGTCAAGTCCCAAGTTTCCTAGTCCTAGCACCCCAGTAACTTGTTCTTCAACAGGTTGAGAGCTGGCAAGCTTCCCCTCAAAATAGTTGATGTACTTTTCCAGCAGTCCAGTTGATTTACAGAGATTCTTTTTGCAACTTCGTGATATCAATGTAGCCATTGAAAGTTCAATCAAGGTTTTGTGATTTGGTTCCAAATTTTCCTTTTTCGTCAAGTCAAAAATTGTCTGCAAAAATATTTCAAAAATTTATACTTCTACTATTGTACAAATAATGAGACCTAGTTAGTGGAAATCAAATTGTTTATTATTTATGACAAAGACATACATCGAGCTCATTGCCCAACAGCTCTGAAGGATGCCTGATTGCGATTGGAAATGAACTCATTAATCGCACAATCACACGAACATCGTCGGTCGATTTAAGAATATCTCTGATTACTAAGCTGGTGGCCGGGGTTCCTGAGTTGGCTAAACCATCCAAAAAGAGCTGACTATTCAACAAAAGACAACATAAATACTGTAAAATAATTACGCCAGCATTCAATGGGAAGTTATTCAAAGATAACGTACTATTCCAAGCTCTCTTGTTCACTATTTGCTACTCGGGAAGAAAAATGCTCGTTGCATTTCGTTAAATGGTCATAATCCAACGAAGATATTAGGGGAACCATTGCAGTTGGAGTTTGCCCATGGAACTCTTTCATATCATCTAATACATCAGCAGTCAGCAATGACTTTGCTAGTGAAGCAATTGTTTGATGGCACTAAAAATCATGTATCATGTATGTTAATCCAAAAGTTGAAAACTGCATGCTAATTTCACTCATGCAGAAAATTCTGCATGCAATTTTTTTTAAACATTTACTTTCTCCATTATCTTCTCGATTACATCCGGTTCCAACTCGTTAGACGTCTGATGAAAGAACATTGGCTCAACCCCTTTGAGATCACTGATATCCTCTTCAGGATCTGTATAGTCGCTTTGCTCAAAAACATACGTTAGGTCCTCATGTTCAATAGAATTTTCAGGTGCCAAGATTGGTGAAGATATTGGACCAACGTTTTCCAGAGCTAGTGTCATGCTGTATGAAAATGTCTAGTTTAGCAGCATTCAAAGTACAATAATTGAGATTGATATAATCTGTAACCTTACTTGTACCAACTGTACATAAACGGTCCATTTTGCGTAAATGGCCAAAAAAGAATGGACGACAGTACGGTTAATTTCTGTATAGTGACTTTGGTATCTTGTACAGAAAGATCGTATATTGCGTACGATGTAGAATTCATTATGTCCTATGAAGAATCAGGGAAAGTGTGTTTGATTTAATTTTTATCATAGGAAACTTTAATTGTTCCATTATATGAACTTATGTTGCTTACTCTAGTGTTATCATCTTGGCAAGCATGATATGTTCGTGATTCATGTCGAATTCTTGTAGGTACATCAGGGCAATCACTGTAAGTTGATGAAAAAAATCATGATTTAATTTGGAATAGTATATAACGTATTCCGCGTTTCACAAGTTTTTCTTACGCATGGTTCCTAAATTTGCTTATGCGGGCCAGTCCCATACCCGTAGCAGATACCGGCATCACTTCATACATTGTTGGACAGACACCCATTGTTGTTGACTGTGAATGATTGGTAGTTTAACCAAATTATTAAATTGAAAAGTGTGGAATTTTTGGAGGTGTGTAAGAACCAGAAAAAACGATGCTAAATGTAAAATACCTCTTCATCTCTGAAAAACATTAACTTTTGTGGAGTTACTCTTTCCATGTTCATTTGAAGGTAAGTTGCAAGACCCCTCTTTATATTGGATGCCCATTCAGGCTCCTGATCATTCATTAAAAGCGTTTTGAACTGCAATGGATTGTTTCACACAAAAAAATGTTAGAAACTTTAAAACTTAAAAATCTATGGCATGCAATCACATTCCAGTTCCGATAAGAACGTGGAAAAATCAAGGTATTAGTTAGTCTTGCTTTACCTTTCCATTCTCAAAAGTTATTTGAAAAGGCAAAGAGAGTGAACTGAGATCTTCGCTTTTAATATACTCAACTGCAGGCACTGGAAAGTAGCTCCATTGTCCATTGAACAACCCTATTCCAACATCTTCTAACTAAAAATACAACAAAACCATTTCATTTGTTTTGTCAAAGTCCAAAGCGTTTCCTTTTTTAAGGGCAACAAAGTTACCTGAACCGTTATGACACTCGAGGAAGTTCCTTGAACTCTTAAAACACCCTTTAGTCTATAGCTTGAAGCATGCGATATTGGCACTTCCGTCCCAGTCGTGACCAGAATTTCATAATTGAATCGATATTCATCTCCAGCAGTAAACAATGGTAGATTTGTCGTCTCCCTTTTTTCAAGTATTCTCGTGGAAGACGGTTGAATACAAATACCTACAACGGTAAATAAAACGCCACATTTGCATGCAAACACACGCCGTGATCTTTAATATTTATGATCCATAAAAAATCACAACATCCAACATCATTAAATATCAGTTATTTTCCTCTATTTGTTAATGTTAAATCATTTTACCTGTTAATACAACAAATGCAAAGGATGCCACCCTCAACTCCATGTTGATTCTGAGTTACGATGAACCATGAACACAATATAGGTGGTAGATCACTGACCTCATATAAATGAGTGTATGTTGTATGTAGCCCACCCTCATGTACTAATTTCTAGTTCTAAAAAATAATATACAGATCTAAAAGCCCTGGACTATGATTTGACTATTCTAATTAAAATTAACCCCCCAAGGTATTTTCCGTAGTCCTTTCCAGACAATAAATGCTTAATTAGTCGTTTCAAGACCGGAGTGACCAGCCAGTTTGTCTCCGTAATGGATAATTTAACAGAAGAGTGAATATGGACTTAACCGCCTACATGTATGAATTATTTGAAATTATAAAATTGCATATAAGTTAAATCAAGTGAACTGAGAATGTCTTTATTTTACACCATACTTGAATACTGTATAAATGTATAATTGTATAAAAAGGAGAAAAATATGACCGTTGACCTTCTCATCTTTGTAAATCAAATTATATTTATTTTGCCTGAAGCATCGTAATCTTAACACTATATTATTCTGGAATGAAGTCAAATGTTGACATCTCATTGAGTGTAAGCTCACAATACGTGAGCATCTTCTATAAAGAACCCATTTTTCTCCTGATATAACCCCACTGGAGATGCTTTGATTAAATTAAGCATTATGATTCATAACTTAAGTCATGTTTTGCTACAAAATCATTACTTTCTCAATTGTCAATAAATAAAATGTTGGAATTTATTTCTTTTGATTGTATTCATATATTATGCATAAATGGTAAATCATCTTTCCAGATATCAGAAATGGGATAATGAGCAAGCAACTATTTATTACTAATTAATATTTTTGATACTAGCGACCAAATTTTGAAAGACAAGTTTTTCAGTTTAACATTCGCTTTCACGTGACGTGAACTTGAAAAATGAATTGAAATGCATACAAGATTTGAACAAAATGAAAAATTGAATGCGCACAAAGCATAACCAGCTATAACTATAAAATACCGTTTTAAGTGTTAATTATATCAGAGAGGGAAAGTTAGCAAGTAAAACAAGTTGATTTTAATGTTGACCTGATGCACGCTTATAAGATTGAAGATAGAAAAATTATAAAAGCAAGAACAGATATATATAGCAATCAATTCATCATTCATTGTCATATTTACCTTACAGGAGAAGACTTTTTTTGCCATGAAAAACACCCAACAAGATATATGAAAGCTTTTCATCTAATCCATAGGAAAGTAACGAATTTTTCTCTGCCAAGATAACTTGTTTCTTCTGCTTTTGTGCTCAACCCAATATAGTGGATTACATTATGATGTGATAATGATAATAAGCTTTCATATTGACTAATCAGTGGACAAACAAAATCTTGACGGTCCAATGCAATATTGAATAGCAGGCGTACAGAAATACACATATACTTTAAATCCCATTTTAATGAACTTCACTATATATCAATTATATTTGCTGGAGTCATGTTTATATTATGAGCTCCAAATTGTTGAAATATTCTTTCATAATGCTACCAAGAAAGCTATGGGAGACTTTATATTTCTTAAATGGTGCCTGTTTGCATTAACAACGACGACAGGTCAAAGTAGATGGCTTTACACACAAGATAAGATTAGTACGTCAAAGTCAAGTTTGACATCGCATCGCATCGTCGAATTCCAAGATTTCTTTGTGACGGAAAAATGATTTCATGACATTTCGTGGTTGTATGATATCATCAAGTCCACTTTCAACAAGACTTTTATTCATCAAATGTTAGCTTTATAAGGTGAGAGGGAGTGAGATCATAAATAAATATAACAATAACAAAGAGCATGTAACGTTTTGTGTGATGGTGGCGTATGCGAAGTCATAAATTTTTTATTGCATTTATTTTTAGTAGCACAATTTATTCTGCTAAATTTTCGTTTTAGCAGTTAAGGAACAATAATGTGAATGAATATAGTTTAATAAATTAATTATAATAAACATTTTTTCCAATAATATCACCTGCATTTCTATGCATGTACTCATAACAAACTTTTTCAATTTTTCGTTCATATAGCTGCATAACCAAACAGACCGCCGCCGTAAACTAAATACAATCATTTCTCAAACCAATATGCTCAAGCATGAAAAACTAAAAACTACGATGATTTTGGCGGCTAAAGCTTACATACAGTCCTCCATTGATTTCAAAACGACTGAGCATTAATAAAAACTTAAATTAATTTACGTTCTTGAACGCAGTTAATAGCGCAAGCAAGGCTTTTTGATTACAAACTATTTTGTTACACCATCTCAGAAGTAACGCTTCCACTCCCCTTGGAGTTGCTGATACGTTTACAAAAAACGACTTATGGTTCATTGATTATGCTCTCTCATACTAGCTTAGATAACACTGTGCTTTCTTTGATTTAAATGTGGGAAGTATCTTCTTCTACTTCAACTAGTAAAAAATTCATAACGTTTAAATCAAATTGAATCCTAAGTTGGATTACATTGCATGGGAACTGATTCTTGGGCACCACCACCACCACCTTCCTCCTCTGATCCTTCTTCGTCACCACCATTAACCCGATAACCCATATTCATTAAGATGACTTCAAAAGGATTAGAATTCATCCTTCTTTGATTTGCCGAAGCTGCGTCTTGAACATCCTTGACGATTCTTTCATTCTCTTGTCCATCCTGTTTAAAAATTGATGAAGGGGTACATAAATTCCCTGCTCACACATTTTACATGACATATGAATTAGTTGATTGATTTTAAAAGTTACCTCTGGCATTGGTGTCCAAATCCGTACTACAGATTCAATACCACTTGTAGCAAGACAGCATGAGCTTGGATGAGGTTGCAAGCAATTGACAATGGACTCGTCGCCTTTCATTATCCTGACAATATTTGTAGTTTCTCGGTTCCAAATGAAAAAGCTTCCATCGTCTGATCCCGCAACAATAAAATCACCGAAGAAATTGGCTTCTTTAATGTCTGTAGTTGTATTACAGTGACCACAAAATCTTTTCATGTAATCAACGGCATTATTCTTGTATTCCTGTTCATATTCGAGGAACATCGGGGTTCGTTTGCTAGTTCTACCATTGGTGCCGCTCTCATCCGAATTTTCTATCACAGCTTCATCATCGTCATCTCCACCAACTTCCGCACTAGAATGACTATCAGTTTCTTCTGCAGAGGTTGTAGCCTCATGTTCGTCGCGGGTAGGACTTGTTTCGGCGGCTTCGTCATTTGAGGTACTTCGATCTGATGATGACCTCCTAAAACGTATCAAGAAGTTTCTTCGTGTTTGAGGACCATCAGAGGATGACCTTTCTGATGAGCTGCGGCCGCCCTCTGAATTCCTGCTTGTGTTTGATTCACTAGTAGTGGCTTTAGCAAGATCCTTTTCCAGAGTTGTCACAGCTTCGCGAGCACAAGTAGGAAAATGAGACTTATATACAGTTAGGCACTCTTGGGATTCTTTAAAACGCTTCAACTCAAATAAGCACCGACACATTCTGAAACGAAAATAAATGTATTGCTAGAACTTGAAAACTTTAGAATTTACATGCAACCCAAACAGGTATCATCAATTTATCAATTTTCCACATAAACTGACAAAATCAAACAAAATTCTCACCTCATATGTGCCTTGAAATGATCGGGATCAAGTTTCAAAGCTATTTGGCAGTCTTTCAATGCACCATAAATGTCTCCATCCCTATTAATAATAAATATATTATGTATCATGAATAATGATGAACATATTTCGTTTCGATCTGTTAAACTGTAATCTTTGACCAATCTTTTATGATCGTCTTACCAGCCTCGCTTGACAAGTGCCGCAGCCCTATTTGCGTGCAAAATCGCCGAGTCTGGATATTGCTTTATAGCTTCGTTGTAATGATGAATGGCTTTCGCAAACTTTTTCAATCCGAATGCTTCATTGGCCTGAAAACCGAAAAAAACCAGAAATATTGACCTTTGTCAAACTTTCTTACAATCTAAATAAATATTATATACCTAGTATTCATAGTATATTTATTACCTTCGCTTTAATGCTTTCAATGGACGGTGGAAGAGGAACTTTGACGATTGATCTTTTACTACTTCCGTCAACAGTTCCGTTAGGAAGGGTCGAACCATTTTTATAACCATTCGTGTGACCATTGGTACATTGAGATTTCAGTTGGTCTGAAAAGCACAAATTAACCATGACCATCAACATATTTCACTCTATCAGCAAACATAAATTAACATCCTCTTTTTATAACAAACTTGCCATTAAAAAGCCCTTGAGGAATGGTCAAGCATGTAACTCCTCTTGGTAATTCTCCAAGAACTGGGAAAATGTAAATTTGTTCACCTCCAAGGTTTACAAGTAGTTCTTTACCATCGGGACTATAAGAAATGTACGTAGATGCAAGCGACCTGTACTTTCGTTTGTACTCGCCAATTTTCGGTGGTAAATGACCTATAAATTCACAAGTTCAGAAGATTTAGTGTATAAGTTTTCTTGTTCACAAATAATACTAATCAATAATTACTGCGATAAATCAGGAATAAGATGAATATACTTACCAGGTACAAAATACTGTGCAGCTCCAAAAGGTACTTCAGATTTATGACCTTCAGTACTCAACTTTATCATTCTCCTATCGTAAATTCTAACATAAGGATCATTAGCACCAACAGCAAAATACTCGGATCGCACAGGATCAATTGCAAGACATTTGGCTTCCGCTTTACCACCGAGATAATTTCTTAAATCTACCATAACATTCTTTGGTCTCTTGCTTTCAGTTGAGCAAACATGATTTTCTCTCATGTCATGCTGAATAATCATTCCATCTTCTCCAGCACTCCAATACAGGTAGGGTATATTTGGATCAACGACAGCACGCTTAACCCTATTTGTATGGCAGGTACAAATACGCATGACCTCTTTTGCTAAAATATCATGGACTCTAACAGCATGGTCAGCAGCTCCAGTAACAAGTGCACGGTTTTCACTATTTGGTAGAAACTACAAGTGGTAAAAAACAATTATAAGGCACCATTTAGACAAGTTTGCAGAAATTGTCAACTCAAACCTTTAGTTTTGATACTCACCTTTACAGTAAAGATATTTCCGTGATGTCCGGTAGGTAAGTGAATTAAATGCTTCTTCCGATATGGTTCCCAAATGGACACGTGCACATCATCAGATCCGGAGGCCAATACCCTAGTTTGACAGCAAAACACTTTCTCGTTATTCGTTATAAATTGCAAGTTACATTATCTCACAGGGAAAATCAACGCATATAGATTACCTGCCATCCTCACTCCATTCCAAACAGTTAACACACCCATTATGATTATCCAATTCCGCATATAAACCTAACCTGTTTATAAATTCGTGGGATGCATGAAACTTTTCCTGTATCACACGTCCAAAACGAGGCTACAAAAAAAATTCGTTTTTATCAATGAGATTTTCAGTTAAATGACCCTGATAATCTAAAATAGTATAATTTTTAATTCAGTTTTTACATTTAACTCTCTGGCAGCCTGCAACTGGACAATATTTTTTGTTGGATTCATGTTTGCTTTATGTGTCTTGCGTCTTCAATAATGTCTTCCTCATGAAAATTGGACGATGACAGAAATCATGGTGCCACACTATTTTCCTTCATTGTTGGTTCAATGATGAGGTTTGGAGTACTCAATCGTCTTATTCAACGCTTCCAGGATAGGTCTACGGTTACCTTACTTTGATCAGGCTACGCAGACTACGTAGGAACTCGTTTAAGGTCACTTTGGTTTTTAAATCTCTACAAACAAATGACAACGAAAAATTAAACGTAGATTATTTGTTATAATTTGTGACGCAAATACGGCTACATACAATAATTACTTGAATTTCAAGTACATACTACTTACCTCTCTTAGCTTGCAAAACTAGTTGTCAAACTGTCTTGAAAAAGGAAGACGCAAGGACTGAAAACTGGACGAGATTCCCTCAAACTTTGAAGTCATTATCCACAAACAATGACATATTATGCACTTCCTATTTCAAACGCAAGGAATTCTGACTGAACTTGACTTTTCCAAAAGTTGATTTGGAAAGGGAAAACTGATATCACATAACTGATAACACAAAAACGAATTTACTTTTGTCTAACTTGGAAATTATCTATTGTCCAAAAGTCTCCTAAACCTGCTTTTGTATGACACATTAATTAACTTGGCAGTTTCCCACAACTATCAGCAAGGCAAGTGCCGCAAAAATTCACCATATGAATACATGTATACTTATTTTGGAAGATAAGAAAATTGGAATACTTTAGCTATTCCAAGACAAAGACAAGTCAAAGTTTAATTATCTTTAACTCATCATTAAAGCCAGACAGTCACTGGTTAATTTAGCACTCACGCCACAATGTTAGAATTAGATCATTAGATCACCAAAAGTCAGATGTGTTCGCTGTTGGCTGTTACTACTGTTGTTGTTTTTGTTGGGATTTCACAATCTCAGTCGTCTCACTCAGCTCACAAACCAACCAAACCTTCTCTTTTTGCAAGTCTTGCAAGTTTTGGATGGAAATGCAGAGTCAAACAAACCTGCTGACTGACCAAACCAACTGCATCGCAATCGCAACTGCAACTGCAAAGAACTATGAATTTGGGTGAGAGAAGAAGACGAAACGCTGATGACTTTTTTCGCATTGTCCCCTGAAATTCAGCGTTCGATATTTTTGCTCTTTGAAAGTTTTTTTTTCAAGTGTAACAAACACGAAAAGTATTTAGCCGAGAATTGAGACTGTCAAGTAATCTGTCTGTCTTGTGTCAATTTCTGTCTAATTTGTCAAGAGATTATCGAGGAGATTTGTGACAATTTCCGAAACGACAATGATGGGTGATGCTAATGGGGCCAATATAGTTAAGATACCCTTCTTTGCTATCCAGTGTGACTGGGAAGACTCGCTGAGGTATAATCGAAATGATTTAATTACAAGAACTGGTTCATACTACATTCTATGAAAATGAAACAAACAAAAGGTGACATTTTTAACTGATTTTTTTTTGCTTTGTAATGATTAGGAAGACAAATGAAACTGCTTGGATAAGTGTGCGATATCATGGGCAAGATAAGTCAACGCATGGGGATGTGATATTTAGGAAAAGGGATCCTTTGCAAGCTGAAGCACTTGCAGAACCGTTTGACGTTGTGTTGGAAAGGAGTACTGCAAATTTCATCACTATCAAAGATACAAACACAAACTGTGAATGTAGTTTTCTTGCACCTGAGGCTGTTTTCAATCGGATTCATAAAGCTCCAGTGAGAATAATGATTTGTCTTTTATGCTGATCGCATAGCTTAGTTAAGATTGAATTTAAAATGTTTTACTAATTGCTTTTGAATTAGGTTGTTTGCTTGGACGTAACTGAAGGTGGACTTGGTGTATCAGCGTGTAGAAATAATGTGCTGAAAATATGGGAGAGCTCAACAGGCGTGGTTCGGGTATGTATATTTTGAAACTTTTATGTATCTTATTCTTATTAGACGTATTTTGTAATGATTTGTTTAAAAAGTTACAAGGGCTCTTTTTATTACATGTAGCGCACATTTGAAGGTCATCATGCTGACGTGTATTCTTGCAAGTTTTTTCCTTCCGGTCTGGTAGTCCACTCTGGCGGCGCAGATCTTCAGATAAAAATTTGGTCTGCGGAGGATGGCAAGTGTCCTGTGACTTTAAAAGGGCACAGTGCAGCGATGCATGACAGCATATCAGTTGAAAGGGGAAGAAATATCATTTCAGTTTCAAAGTAAGATTACTTGTTTTTCAAGATTTTCTCATTTAAAATTATGAATAATTACATAAAGGGGCGTATGTCTATTTCTCAGAGACAGCACCGCTCGACTATGGGATGTTGGAGAATCAAAGTGCCTTGCTACATTATTGCAATGTGATGCAGCCATTAACTCTTGCTGCTTATTGTCTCCTACTTCCGTTCAACTTGGAAAACCAGTTGAAGGTCGCAGTGAAAGAGAGATTGGAACGGAAGGAAAGCTATTACTGCTCGCAAGGGAAGACTGCAAGGTAACTGGAGTATCCGTGGGTAGTAGAAAAGAAATATTTACATCTCCCTTACCATCGCCTGGAAATAAAGTTATATCGACTGGGCCCAATACTTTCGCTGTTGGATGTCAAGGAGGAGAAATTTTAACATTTGATTTGCGTAAATCTTCCTCTCCAATGCGGCAAATTGTTTCGGCTACTCAAACTCCAATTTTGGATTTAATGATGCATCCACGTTCACCAAAGCCAAATAGACCGGGGGTGGATGAATTTAATAGGAGTTTCTGGGCAGCCAAATCTGATGGAACTTGTGTTTTAATTAACCCCGCATTTTCTGCTGAAAAGCCTACAAGATTTGTGCAGCTTACGGGCCCTGATTGTGATCCAGTGTATCAAATTAAGCATGATGGGAATAACATTTATAGTGCTTGCCGTGACGGTAATATTAGAAGATATTCTATCGGTTTAATTTCGAAAATCTTGGGATAATTATTGTACTCGCAATGTATTTTTACGCGAAAGAATAAACAATTCATTTAAGAAATCATGTGATTTGTGGGCTATAGATTTGTGCGCTGGTTCTTGTGAATGAAACAAATTTTTATTATGGCTAGAGTAAAATAACTTGAAATAAGTTTCATGTAACAAAAACGACATATTTAACGGTTATATTTGTATTTAATATACTTTTTGCATTGACAGAATGCTAAGATAAAACTTGTACGAAATAGTAAAGTACTCACGATTCACGACCAGTTAACTTTCGAAACTGACCTTCAAAGTCAATAGGAAAAAAATATTGGGAATTGACAAAATGATTCTTCGTCAGTTTATGGGATAAATGCAGGCACATAAGAATGATTTTTCTAAACTCTGTAAAATTGGCCATTCTAACATAGATTTTAGCTTTGTACAAATTATACTACTTTTATAATTATTAGTTTTTCTTTTGTATGAGTATTGAATATCGAATCGTTAAATATCTCGGCTAGCTCAGCATATATTGACATTAGTGGTCTTTGTTTTGGTAGAAATTAAAACATACATAATAGCACGCTAGGAAAATGTACTAAAAAAATGGTACTTTTTAAAGCTATTTATGTTTGTTCATAAGGTTTTCGGTAAAATAAAATTTATGATTTATACTAACACTTGGAATATCTTAAACATCATTTACTTTGTGACAATCACTTCAGGTAGACTCATAAATGATTGTACAAATTAACTTAAAATAGAAACACCAAAAATTACTTAAGTCTCAAAACTACTAATTTATAACGATCTATACAACGAATTGACATTTAATTACTGGATGGACATTATTGCGACGTTTGATAAATCGATAAATGCTAACAAGACAAAAACGAAGTACATAAAAAGTATTATGTAAATTACAAATTATGCAAGTCAAAAAACTTGAGGATAGCATATAAATTTTACTTATTTTGGCAACAATTTTTCATATTATTTTTTAACGAATGACATGAAGAGGAATCGTCATATTTTTACCAATTCGATGTATCATATCTTCTCCCAAAACTGTATTCATTTCCTTCCATGAGTATTTGTCAATAAGGTACACCTGAAATCAAATAGTTGCAAAATTATATTTTCGTACAAGAGTTGAAGATTACTTATTTACAGAATCTGTAATAGAGATAAGCTTACCTCTTCCAAAGGTTGTCTAACTAGGACGAGTAAATTTAAGCACATTCCATCATGCTGGCCTGCAGGTTTTCCATTGAATTCTACTCCCAAAATACCATGAGGTCTATGTTGCGGTAACTCAGCACCAAAGATTTCCTAATTTTCAGTATTTCACATCAGTTTTATGCACACTTACACATACATATTTGGACAATCACTACTAAATCATATATAGACCTTACATTCATGTATTTACGAAGGGTTGAGTGTAAGCTTTTCTGTGGGTGTATTTCACACAGTGGAAGATGGCAATGGTTTCTCTCCCCAACAAGTGCACAAACTTTATTACTGCAATAAAAAATGTCAGTATCAATTTGATTAGGTTCTTCAATGCCTGCTTACTACACTAGAAACAAAACTTTTGTTTAGGTAAAATTCTTACTTTTTCTTCTTTCTGGCAACGATTACTAGTCGCATGAACATTTTAGTATGAGCAATTAAAGCTGGCATTATTTTTGCATGCCAAGGTTCTTCTCTGTTTGTATGGTACTCCACACCTGATTTTAAAAACCGAGTTTAACTGAAATATCAAGTATTTAAAATGTTTGGACAATTGAATAAAATATTACCTCTTTCAATCAATGGAACAATGTCTTTTGCGCGAAGAGGAAGGGAATTGATATCACGCACCCATCTAGCTTGTAGGGATTCACTGTCTGCCTCCGCAGTGGTTTTCAATTTTCCTCCTTTAAATCCCAGTATGTATAACAATTAAGTTATTTTACTTCTTTTCTCATGCATCTCATTTTTGTTAAATGCATAAATTTTTTAAGTTTAAAACAATTAACCCACCAACAACTGTCCCTGTCAGCACAAATCTGTACCAAACTCCAGTTGCAGACTCCACGAGTAACAACGTTGTTGGTTCCATATCCAGGCCTGTTTCTTCCAGTACTTCACGTTTTACAGCATCCTAGACAATTTTTTTGAAGGTTTACGATCAGTTTGTGAAATCAAATTACAAATTGTCATTTTATCACCGCTGTAACATTTGTTTCAATAATTAACTTCCAACTTACTGTTATAGTTTCTCCAGGTTCCTACATTTGACAATGAATAATAATATGCACGATTATATTTTACTCTTATTTTATGCGTCAATACAACTTTCCCCACAATCACCATTGAATGCTACTCACCATTCTGCCAGCAGGTAAATACCATTGTCCATTACAAGAAGGCTTGGCTTCCTGAATCATTAAAACCTCTCCATCTTCGTTTACAAGTACTGCTGCCACTATGTACGTTATGGATTTCTTTGTAAGAGGAATGAAGTCCTGTGGACCTGTGGGAGTGACCCCTTTAGAAGCTGGCAAACCATAAAAAACCCTCTCTATAAAAATCACATTCGAAAAAAAGAGTGCCTTGGTTTTAGTTTGTTAGTCTACAAGCTATAAAGTTTTGTGATTAGTAGTAAAAATTTGTGAGAGTAAAAGCGACTTTGCGATTTTTGAATTAAAAAATGAAAGCAGAGCGATTTGTACAAGAGATGGCATTTTTGTGATTGAGTGCGCGACGAGAAGGGAAGAAATTAAGATTAAGAGCCATTTGAAAAACATGCATTTATTTTAGTGTGCACAATTCAGAGAACTTATGATTCGAGTTAATAAAAAAATTAATGAAATTTGAAAACCATCCCAGCAATAACTGTCTATATTACAATCTAAAAAATAGGTATGAATTATGCATGTCAATTATCTTACCCAAAGCCTCATTTTGATCGGTAAGGGTGAAATCACAGAAGAGGTTATCCTCTTGCACACCATGGCCCTGCAGTAGAGCCTTCATCTGACCCTCGATTGAGTCATTCGATTTATTCATTTTTAAATTTTTTATTTGTATGATTTCAATTTTGAAAACTGTCTTTTCAAACAGCAGTGGATAACGTTGATGCAAAGCGCATATTTAGCAGCCTATTCGGAGAGCTTTGCTAGCTTGACGATTTCATTCTGACATTCCAAATTACGTTAATTCCTCAAAGGTTAAAACTAAAGTCGTTTTAATTTCAACATGGAGCACTCACGCTAACAGATTTGCAATTGTTAGCACAGTAACATTGAACATTAACAAGCTTGTCCACAACACACTTAAATCGGAAGTACAAACAGAAGAGGTACAGATTTTCTGCTATTAGCACATGATCCTATTTGGAATCCCCTTTTTTAGCAAGTTTAGCACTTATAAATCAGTACAGGTATTTTACATTAAAGTCGTGTACTCGCAAGGACATCTCACAGCTGTCAAAACTCAAAACTTCACATTTCACATGGAGTGCATATCTGCAAACACAACAACTAAGTTTTTAGTAAGCCCGAATATCGGTAAATCGCTGAAAATTTTATGGCTGTATGGCAATTGACTGTGAAGATACAATTATTTTCCACTAACTTTTCACTTAAACTATCACTTCATGGTAAATGGCATCCGTTCTCTTACAAACTTAAAAACATTCTGTATTTCAGCAATAGATCTTTTTTTCACTGAACAAACCACGGCCACGACATACCTTACACTTTTTACACTCACCTAGAAAATATTTCACTTAGGCATAAACATCATCTCAGGCTACGTATGTAAAAAGCTGGTCTCGGTCTCATGCAACAATAACTCAACTCATTCACTTTTTTTATCTTTTCAGCTTGGCTTTATGAGCTGGCTTTTATGATGGCAGTGGCAGTGATACGATTCCTCAACCTCATCCCACATCATCGTGTAATGAACTACAAGAATACTCAGGATTTTTTTATTTCATTTACTCACAACACAACATATCATCAGTATCATAGTCATATAGTTAGACAGGTAGGCAGTCAGAAATGTAATGTAGAAAAGGTGCTTGATTTGTTCTTGCTTATTATCATTTGCTGTGTGGCTCATACAGAAAGAGTTTTAGAGCTCGTCGCTATTTCGCTAAATAAATATTTTGTTTCTTTGTCAAGCTACCTAGTTTGTTGTACAAGCTTTAAAAAGCGTTATATGCAGTAAGCGCATATAAACCACATTCCAATCGGATTTTGCTTGGTATGCGTATCTGCCTTGGTACTTGGTACATGCTGCAGTGTGAAATGGACGATGGACGTTTTAAAGATTGAAATATTTGCGTGATATTTGCAGGAAGGATGCATGATACTCAAATCATATGGCAGAAACGATTTGCAGAGATTCTTAATGGCGCAGTAGGGAAAAATGAAGGTGAATCCTTAAAGTCTCAAAATTGTAACTTCCATATTCTCAACTGCACTTTAGTATTATTTGCTTTCCTTAATTATAGGATTACACATTTTTCATAAGCAAGAGCATTCCTGTCA
Source organism: Entomobrya multifasciata (assembly GCA_034693345.1). NCBI lineage: Eukaryota > Metazoa > Arthropoda > Collembola > Entomobryomorpha > Entomobryidae > Entomobrya > Entomobrya multifasciata. Next base: position 4,955 of record JAQFXM010001598.1, on the reverse strand, counting down.
AATTAAGTAGGCAATATATTGTTCCGTGAATACACATGCATACAACGCCCAAAGATGGGATTTTGACATTTGTCAACACTGCATTATATCTTGTTATATTGAATTATGTTTCATACAAAATCCATTGTAAATTGTATGAATCAAATCGCACATTGCTAATGCGGATAATTACTTCGAGTGAAAGAGTTGATATTTAATACTCCGAAAAATTCATATTTTTATGAATATAAAAAAGTTAAATATTTAAATGAATGCTTTCAAAATTTAAAATGGTAACGGTAATGATGGAAGAAAGATATTATTTAGTAGAGATTAGATGTAATTTTATGGGGCAACACGAGAAACTGCCTGGTCACTTGTGGATGTCGAGTCGTCGAACAACGAAAGCTAAGGCGAAGGCGAAGCATTTGCTGTGATTAGGATTGATAGCTAATTCTTCGGGGCATCCCAAGACTTTGCGTGGTCACTAAAGAACTCTGTTGTTGTGTCGTCGTAATGTCACAAAAATCGAGTTATGATTTTTAATGCATGTTTTCAAAAAAAACATTATCGTTCTACAATTTAGTTTCTCTAATCATTTTATATGGTACTAATTGTTAAATTAATGCTCTACTCAATTTTTCAATGCTAAAATTGAGTGGTTTTGATCTTAATGAAATTTCCTCTTCTAAGTAGTAAAGATGAGTGCTGCTTTGCTCTTAATCTAATTTTGACCCATATAATAATTGATGAATTTTTTTCTTTTGCAACCATATTGCGAGTGAATTGTCCTTGTCACGTGCTGCCAAACAGAGCTTAACATTATTTCAAGTTAGTCAATAAGTTTGTTAGATTTTTAAGGTATAATTTGAGACAATCTCGTATGAAGACATTTTCGTAGTATTTTTAAAGGATTTATGAAAGGTGTAAGTAGTGCAACGGTACATACTAAGACCACATTCATTTCACACAATTATTTGTGCGTAACTTTGGCTTTAATTCGTGCAACTTGTTTATATAATGCAACAAAAAAATCCGAATGGGGATCCTGATATTTTTAGCAAAAGGAAAATATTTTCAAACCAATCAGCACTTCATATACACCTGATGGTAGCAATACCAAATATTTTATACCTTCAGTCATGCATGCATGTGTGTTACAAAAAAAAGTTTAATTTGCCCAAAAGACGGCAAAACAACTATTTTGTTTTTCCTAAAAAATTATACCTATCAAGTTTACCACCAAAAAAGATTTAGGATGATATGTACTTACATTGCGAATTGCAATAAAATTACTAAAATGACCGGATCACCATTTATCGTGCATTTTATCTCTTAATGTAGCGCTAAACTCTCAAAATTCCACAAACGGAAGAAATATAATGACTGCAATAACCAGATAAACAACTGTGGCATATTAAATGATCTAGAAAAAAGATGAAAACAAACATCACCTCCCAGTCTTCGGGCATCATGATGCGGTAAATTGTCATCCTAATCTGTACGTTTTTAAAGTAACAAAACAGAACAAAACGTTTTGCAGGCAACAATCCTCAAAGAAAGCTGTCATTGTTTTTAAACTAATTTCAGTATAATAAATTTAGAGTCTGAACAGAAATGACATACATTTTTATAGGCAATTTCCTCATTTTACCTGTAATAATCACTGTGAGTTTGCCCTTTAAAGATTTCAAAGATAACCTTGTCTTGTATCGTTGTAACTATAATCAAGAAAATGCTATAAAAGTAGCGCAACCTAATGCGTACCTATCACACAGACGTAAACAATGCTTTTCGGCAAGAAGCGCAGTGTACACTAATGACATAACGGTATACAGCTTTAATAAAATAAAGTAACATATTCTATTTGTTTGTTTCTGTCGGCACAGGAAATTAAATGACATCTCATCCGTTGGCCTATGTAATCTGAAACGAGGCGTATTTTTTCTCGTTTTAATTTTAAACTGCGAAATGGTGAATGGGTAAATAAGCTTTCAGGCAAGTTTCAAAAGACAAGCAGAATTGGTTGTTGGTCGGTCATCGTCACCGTGCATATAAAAAGGACCACTTTGTTCACATGTAAATGGATCTTGTATTTTTGTGATGTTTTATCATTGTGTGCAGTATAAAGATCAAGATAACTCTACTTCTTTCACATATCTGAGATGAACTGATGAATATAAATGAAACGATATTATCCTGCGTTGTGTATGCCATATAGTAAATACATGAATCCCGTTGTTTGTATCATAAGCATATATTTAGCTGTGAGTGATACTTTTAAAGCAAAATTTAATGAAACAACTGATTGTAAATATTCTTCCGCTGTTAATGCTGAAGAATATACCAGTAAAACTATATTCTATAATTGTATGACATCATCAAAAATTGCAGCTAATAATATATGCATGGTACTCATCGTTATGCACTTGAGAAAAATAAAATGTTACTCGTTACACTACCACCACTGTACAGTTAAAATTTAATGTTTCATCGATCAAATGAAAACTGGCATAACTTCATGGTAAGTTTTCATACTTGTTAAATGCAAGCAAGTCTGTTCAGATTGGTGAGAAGAGAATACGCGGTGCAGCAAACAATGTGCGGTGTGTATCTAATAGTGGCAAAGTTCTAAAATGATTTGCTGACTTTAGCGAAAGCAATAAATATGCACCTGTAAACTATCTATAAATATGAATGCGATGTGAAATGCACAGGCAGGGAAATAATAAGTTTACCTGTACGCATCGCATTTAAATTTAACGTACATATACATTGTGTACACATTTGTTATGTGAGAGAATGGATGCGGAAACTATTTTTTGATTCCTCTCCTTCATCCTCTCTAACTGTGACAGCAGCCAGAAATGGTACTTGCGATTCGAAAGTAAATGAAATGGTAATCATAAATTCCTTTGTTTTCCTCGCACACGAAGATGGAACATTCGCCCTACGGCTATAGTGAAAAATCTTCGGGGGATACAAATTTTGGGTTTACTGTGTTTGTATTTTTGCATTGTTTGTTGTTTGCCCACGCCACACGTTGTAGTGATGTTTTATAGATTAGCTTTTCAGAGTTTCGATAAATGGAGGATAGCATATTAATGATGCGATCTTCAAAATAATTTGCACCTCACAAAATCTTGAGGATTGGTTCAGAGAAGCAGAACATCTTTCATCTTTCTAACTGACAGGATCATTCATATGTACATGATAATCTTTTTCTATTATTAGGCATACATGTTTTTTTATAAACTGCTTGTATAGTAGTTATAATTTGGCGATAAGGATATATGTAACCTTGTATGTTAACCGTTGCGTTCCAATGATTTACGTTTGTTTGATGTTGCTTGCCCACACCACACGTTACAATGATTTTCGAAAAGATTAGCCTACCCGTTTTGATAAATGGAGAATAAAATTTATGAGATCATTTGGATAAACTATCGTGAAATTTACTAGCATAAAAAATCTATTGATTTTTCGGTTCCGAATAAAATATGTTATAAATCAAACTGTGGAGAAAATTCATGAATAATTGTCTTCTGATTACTTGTGTGGTGATAGTATTCAACCGTCAAAATGAATTTACTAATTTAAAATCAAAAAATAATGCTTATTTGGTCAATCCTTTTTTTACTAATTCCATATAAATCGCAAGAATAATCTAAACAGTCAACAGTCAGGAAGTGTGCGGTTTATTGACACCATTCAACTGCATTTTGAATCTTTCAAACCGTCGCATTGTTCCGCAGGTGAGCTTGGGATGTGGAAAATAAATATCATTAGTATGAAATTAAATGGAAAGATAATTAGCACGAAAATTTTGTATAAATTTGCATTTAAATTTGTTTTTAAATGGTGTGACAGCAATGATGATAATGATAAAGATAGCCATTTTAAGTTTTGATAATCTATGCCTATTTCGTTTTACAGGTTTGATTTTTATTGCATATTTTTAGCATGCACGAGTCCCAAAAATCAGATACACATTTAATTTCTTTGATCTTTTTCGGATTTGGTTTTTAAATGCATAAAACACTCCCACATTTTGGTTTTAAGCCAGTAATCAATATTAATGAAGTTACAGTGTGTGTAGTCATTCATCCTTCGTTAATATAATAACTTTTTTTATAGTCAATCAGGGACAGAGATGGTTATGATTAATGGATTGCAGGAATTGTAGCATGTCGGTGAAAACACTTCAGTCCTCATTCTATTTCAAGAAATGCATCAATAGAGCTTTGAAAACAGTATTCATTTTCATTAAACTTGCATTAAACTTTCAAATTTTTGCAATGAATTTTTGTAATTTCTTAACTACAATTATTTTGGTAGTTGTTCTAATAAAGGTTGACCCCACTTGTGCTTTCCAGCATGTGATGAATGGGAAAACGTCGCAAGAACTTAGGACCTCAAAGTGTTCGTAATATCAACAAAATTGACAAGTTATAAAATTGCAATATTTTTTAAAATCGTGCTTAGCGAATTGTCAACTTGGTTGTTTTTATAAGTGTGTCTGTAATTTTGTCCGTACAGGGCTCCCATTTATCATCATTGTTAAGAATGAGCCTTGTAGCTCTCTAGATTTGCAAGAAGTTGGCACGTGTACTTCAAGGTGAGTCTGACAAATGAAATTCAAAGGAATGTCTGTTTATTGCTCAAAATTATAAAAATGTGTTGTGTACAGAGTACAAGGAATCTTCATAAATAAAAATCTCAAATTTGATCAAGAAGTGTACAGATATTTTATTGACTGACCCAAATAAAAACACAATTTTGAAAGAATGACAGTGTTTAGTTCAACGGACATGACATAATGTAAGATGCTTTACAAGACTTGTTGGAAAAAGAAAACAATATGATTTCCATTGTCTTTGGTAATAAGATTTTACGTTTTGAATAATGTATATTATTTGAAAACCTGTTTCAGTTACTCAATACACAATTTGTTCAATTTATGGAGGTAGTTGAAG